>NW_018152498.1:1873-19723 GCF_900067755.1 Pogona vitticeps
CTGGGAGAACCCCACTGAATTCATGGCTTCTGCCTAGGGGGGCAACAGCTGCAGTTCCTGCTCCTTCACAAATTCATCAGTCTCTAAGAAGACATGTTTGGGGGGCTCAGTATGGTGTAATTCCTAGTCGAGGGGTTCCTCATCTTGGGGTCCCCCAGATGTTCTTGGACTGCATCTCCCAGAAATGCCGTCCAGCACAGGGAGTGGAGAACGGCGTCTGGGAATTGCAGTCCAGGAACATCTGGAGAGCCTGACATGATTCCAGATTAATGTGGGATGCTCAGAAATTCATCATGGGGAGATAAACGGTGTTCATCTGAGGATACGATTGCTGGACCCTGAAGCTGGAATCATCTGTTACTTGTGAAATCTCCAAATCGACATGTGACCCTCTGTACTGACCCTCTGCCACACGAGGGGCCTACGAATGGCCCCCAAGGGGGGGAGTGACCTCCCCAGATGTTTCGGACTTCATTTCCCAGAGAGAGACCCAGATGGCAGGGTAGAGGGTTATGGACGCTGTGGTCCAGAACATGGGGAAGGGGAGTTTGCAAAGGTTCCCGAGCCCTGGAGCCCATAATCGGAAGGAGACTCTCCGATGCCAGCAGAATGTCACGGTGTGGTTAACAAGGCGGATGCCGAGGACAGGGTGGTTCAGCTTGGACTACGGCTCCCAGCATCCCCTGGGCAGGATGACCATGAGCTGGACGGAGTGTCACCAAAGTCCATACACAGAATTAAGGCCTTCGATATGTGAGCGCTCAGCCTTCACTTCCCTGAGCGTAGGAGGCTCGCTTTTCACGGGCACCACGCCGTGTGATGTCCTCCACAAACTCGCACCCCGAGGCTTTTCCTCCCACAAAGTACCGAGATTTTCGGGAGCCCCCTCTCCCGTGCAGAGGAGCCCTGACCCGCCGTTCAGAGGTACTTGGCCCTCACGCTGGAAGCCTTCAGGAGAAAATTGGACAACCACCATTGTCAGCTGTCCGTTGATTCGGTTTCCTGCCTTTGAGCAGGACTCGAGGGCCTTATTCACGAGGTCCCTTCGCAACTCCATCATTCCCCGTTTCCCCGAAAATAAGGCCTAGTAGGATTTGTCAGGATGTTCATAATATAAGCCCTACCCCAAGAATAAGCCCCAGTTCAGTGAAACCCTGCCCTCCACCCTTGTGCAGCAACCAGAAGGAGATGACAGGGCTGTGTTTGAATAAATGTAGATGGTACATGAAAATATATATATATAAAACATCCCCTGAAAATAAGCCCCAATGTGTTTTGGGAGTAAAAATTAATATAAACGTCTGTCTTATTTTCAGGGAAACAACAACAAATATTTCTCATCTCTATGGTCCATTTCTGGAATATTCCAGCTTGCATGACTGACGAGTTGTAATCCAAAATACACAATGAAAATAATGTAAAGATTAAAGCTTTCCTTCCCCCCCCCAGGACAAAAACCTGGAGGAAGTGCCAGCACCCCCCTCCGTATCCAGAAGGGACGCCACAAGGGGCACATGCGATGGATGGGGCACATGTCCGTGTTTCCGTCTTCCTCCCCTCCCACCCTCTCTTGCCATATTTATGTGACATAGACCAGGTCTGGTCTGCAATGTGCAGGCTCTGAAGTCGGTCTTCAGCCTGGACGCAACAGGGTGTGTGTGTGTGTGTGTGTGTGACTTGCACATGGGAGGGGACGGCTGGATCGCTCACAGGTTGAGGTGTCCAGCCGGGGAGCTGGAGGTTGGGAGTTCGATTCCCCCACTGGGTCTCCTCGAGAGGGGCTGAACTTGATGATCTCAAGGGTCCCTTGCCAGCAATAACATATTCTATATGAATCACTCCCACCCCCTCACCCCATGGAGGTGTTGAGCCCTTTCCCCCGGGGCCAACCAGACTCTCCCGTCATCATTCCAGAGCTTGGCACAGCTGACCAAAGGTTTCCACTGGGACAGGCCGGGTTTCCCTGCAGCTTCCAAAGGCTGAAAACAGACGCTTGATCACATCAGTCCTTGGGAACAATGGGGGCGGGGGAAGAGGAGAGACAAGGCAAGGAGGGATTCGTGCTTTGGACAAAGGCCAGGGTGCTCCAGGTTTTGGGAAGCGTTCCAGAGGGTGCCAGAGTTTGGGAACCTTCTGTTTTGGGCCCACAACTCCCATCAATGGCCAGGGGATGCTGGGAGAAAGAAGGCAGAGACTTTGAGAAGTGTAAACAGGGTTAGGTCTTGTCCTGGCGTAGCTCAGTGGGTTGGAGCATCTGGGTTTGTAGTTAGGGGCAGGGGGGTCGAGATTCAAAACCCCCCAGTGCTTTCCAGGAGTTCACCCACCATGTTTGGAAGGGCTTCTGTGGACAGCCACTTGGGTAAGCCAAGAGCGCCCCCAATGGGATAAGGCAGGGAAGCCACCTCTGTGAACATCTGAGAGGTTCTCTCTAAATCGGAACCACCGGCTGGCACGTGACTGTTCTTGCCCTTTCGCTTATTCCAGACGCGAGTAAGACTTTCTGTTCTTTCTGTCTTTCAGGGTAGAGAGGAGCTCTGTGTGAGTCAGAACTCTGCCTCTTGCATCTTAAGACACCGGTGGGTCCACCCATCCTGCCTCCTTTGTGCTCTGTGAATTAAGTTCAGCAGCAGAACCCATATTCAGTGTGGAAAAGTAAAAACCCTGGTCCAGTGGGTATGTTAATTTAAGAGAGGAAATCCATTATCCTTGGTCATAAATAGTCACGGCATGCTGGGGCAATAATCCCTATAGGCGCATATGCTGGAGTGAAAATTAATGAGACAGGCTGAAAAAAGGACTTTTCTTGAATCGTCTCTGCCTTCTTTCAGCCGTTAGGTGGCAGGAAGCCCTTGCCATTAAATCCAGGCAGAATTTCTGCCTCTATTAGGCCCACCAGAAAGGCAAAAATAATGCCCTCTCTTTATCAGGAATGATGCTAAAAGTAAGCGAGGCAGTTGTGGTTGCATTGTGCACCCGTATTGTCTGCATAGAAGGGACGTGGTGGCGCTGCGGGCTAAACCGCAGAAGCCTCTGTGCTGCAGGGTCAGAAGACCAAGCAGTCATAAGATCGAATCCACGCAACGGAGTGAGCGCCTGTCTCATTAAATTCCACTCCAGCATACGCACCTATAGGATTATTGGCCCAGCATGGCGTGACTATTTATGGCCAAAGATAATGGATTTCCTCTCTTAAATTAACATATCCACTGGACCAGGGTTTTTACTTTTCCACACTGAATATGGGTTCTACTGCTGGACATAATTCACGGAGCACAAAGGAGGCAGGATGTGTGGACCCACCGGTGTCTTAAGATGCAAGTGGCAGGACGTGCGAGCGGACAGTCCGGTCCCAGGGGGCCAGACCCTCGTTAGGGCCAGCTGTGACGGGGAGATTCGTATTGGGTACAAATGTCCCCTTCTCTGCTCACCAGCTTTCTCTTTCTCTCTTCAAAGGAAAGCAGGCAATGAGTTGGCAGCCAAAGACCACCGCAAAAGTTCTCGGGTATAACTCAACGGATGGAGTGCAGAGCAGAGAAAAGGGCCTTGTTTTGGACTGCGGCTGCCAGAATCTCCCCAGGCGGCATGGCCACAGAATTCTGGGGAATTCTGGAAATGGTGCCTTCTGCCCCCCAGTATCCATGATTGGGGGCAGAAGGCAGATGAAGGCCGTCCCATACTGGGGGGGTGGCGTCCAGGTTTTGGGTCTGCGTTTCAGCTCATTGGGAAGCGCTGTTCCGTGTTTTCTCCTGAAAAAAAAGCGTTCTTCCCCATCCAGGGGAGCACACGGAGTTTTCCAAAGTCCTCGGCTATCTTTGGCTTTCTATGAGCTGATGCGGAAAAGAGGGTCTGTTAATAAAAATGTTGTTCTCTCCTTCGATTGTTACCAGACATCATTGGCTCTTTAGTTCTTGCTGGTTGCTCAGAAGAATGTATTCATCTCCGACAATGTTTATTTATGGCATGCAAGGAAATCTACTTAAATCGCCTCATTTCCATAACTGAATATTTATGGATTCATGTATTGGATGATGCTCCTTGATTAAACCGAAAACCTTTCGCTCACTTTGGATAAATGTTTACTTGTCGGGACCAAAATTGTCTTTAAACAAACTCGAAATCAAATTGATGTAATAAATCTCGGGCCCGAAAACAATTCCAGAAGTTATTGTTTGTGGGAGGGCTGTTGTTCTAGACTTGGTACTTATGTTTTTTTTCCTCTCCAATCCTTCAAGATTGTGCACTGACGGGATTTACTGAGAGTGGTGTCTTGATCGGAGGTCCAGCGCTAAACTGCTTCTGTGCTTTAGCGGTGCGCTCGCTTTGCAATTTTGCACGACAAGGTCCAGCAAGCATTCTCGGCTGCTCAGCAAGCCCCCCTGTGCTGAAATTCTAATTGAAAATGCTAGCATTCTGAAAAACCTAACAAGGATCAGCATCCTGTTCGTGCCAGCCATACCAAGAGTTATGCTAGCATAAATGTGTGGAGTGTTGCGCCTGGCCACAAGGATTTGTGCTATCGAATTGCACATCCCAGGCACAAATAATGATGGAATGCCTTGGCAGAAATGCTTCGGACTGCACGTCCTCCTCAGGACGAGCGCCAGGAGCATGCGTGCAAAACCTTGAGTTGCCCCATGCGCAGTGATGCAATAGGGTTTTGGCCCTTGGAAGTCTTTGGAGACGCTATGGGGCCCATCGTGCTTAAGAACAAAGGATTTGAGCAAGATGGAAAGTTCTGGGATGTCAGGGATTTAGGGAACGGGTGTGAAGTGAGAGAAGCAGAAGATGTCTTGTCGTTAAGCAAAATTGGCATATGGCAAGTTTCAGATTCCAGAACAAAGGAAAAACCCTGAACCGTTTGCAACCAGAAACTCCTGGAGCGGAGGGAAAAGTTTTTTTTTTTTAAAAAAGAACTTCCAGAATCCTCCCAGCATGGCCGTTGGTCAACAGTAACTTTTCACAGCTAGAACCTAGAAATTTTAAGCCATCTGATTTGGAAAATACCCATTGCTGAGAATGTCTGATGCCACGAAGCTGTCAAATCTTGTGTCTTGTTTCTGAACCTCTCTCTCTCTCTCTCTCTGTCTCTCTGTGGCTATTTCTGGGAACCAGAAGCTGCCCTTCCGGACGGTGGTTGGTCTCCTCAAGCGGGTTCCACTTGCACGTCTGTCCTTTTCATCGGGGAGGGACAGGATGCTTCCCCCCTCCCCTTTGCTGTCTTTCGTCTCTCTGGGGTAGGCAAGGCTTCCCACCAGATATTTGGAAGCGGACCGTGACACAAAACAAGGTCACCATTTCTTGTCTGTAGTTTTCAATTTGTATTTGATAATTATAATCATTTATTTCTTCATTTCCACTTGTTCTTACTTCTCAGTGTCCAGTAAGAATATTTTTTGGGGGGGATGGGGCAGGTTGACATTCAGCTTAGGAATGTTGCTAGGATGATTGGGGAATTATACTATTTTTTTTGGGAAGGGTCTGCTTGCAAATCTTCCCTTCTCTGGCTCTTCATTGCCTCTCTGCCTCGGTCCCTCATAACCAGCCCGCAGGCCTGCTGCCGAAATTGGTCACCTGTCTCACCTCTCAGACCACTTTAGACCTTTCCTGAAATCCATATGCTGGTTTCCTGATTGTTCACCCCTCCCTCACTTTCAAGCTCCTTTTCTGTCCTCTGTCACATCCTAGTATATCCCAGATTGCAAGTCAATCAGTTTTTCTCCTGTCAGCTTACGTAACTCTTCAGCTTTCACACCCATACATGGTGAGCAGGAATCCAAGAGGGTGGATGATCTTGGTCTTGGTCTCCACTGACCCATCCTTATCCTTGATGATGATCTTTTCTAGTTCCTTCATGGCTGTCCTTCCGAGTCTCAACTTTCTTCAGATTTCTTGGCTGCACTCTCCCTTTGGATTGATGATCAAATCGAGGTGTACAAAACCTTTAACAATTTCAAGTTGTGTCATTCTTCTGTAGTCATCATTTTTGTTCACCTAACGCTGTGGGTTAAACCGCAGAAGCCTCTGTGCTGCAAGGTCGGAAGACCAGCCATTGTAAGATCAAATCCACACAACGGAGGGAGCACCCGTCGCTCGTCCCAGCTCCTGCCAACCTAGCAGTTCGAAAGCATGTAAATGTGAGTAGATAAATAGGGACCACCACGGCGGGAAGATAACGGTGTTCTGTGTGTAGTCGTGCTGGCCATGTGATCACGGAAACTGTCTATGGTCAAACACTGGCTCTACGGCTTGGAGATGGGGATGAGCACCGGGCCCTAGAGTCGGACATGAGTGGACTAAATGTCAAGGGGAACCTTTACCTTAACGTTCAGCTGCTGTCCTGCTTTGGCCCTTCGATACCCCACTTACTGCGCCTGAAATCCTGGATCAGCGTCAGCCCAACCGGACTAGATGACCCTGTGGTTTGACTCGGGGTCAGGCAGATGATTCCTGTGTTCCTTCCTCTTCAGTCTTCAGTTTCTCATGTTGCAGGTGTGTGCGCATCAACCATGGAAGACCAGTTGTTTGTGCCAGCTGTTTCAAAAGGATTCTTTGGACGGACCCTTCATTTGTTGAACTGCTTTCAGCAAGAATTCATTTGAGAGAGAGACGTTTGCGTTTTCCCCCATCATATGACCTTGAAATATTGTCATTAACGTGGTTTCTCCACATGCCCATTCTCCCTGTGCCATTGGTATCCTTTGAGATGGTATTTAGCCACCCCAAGAGCTTAATCTCCAGGTCAGGAGGGAAGTTAGGTCCTTGCCTGCGTCCAGGTGGCTGATGGGATGGTGGGCCGGGAAGGATCTCCATTTTTAAGGCACATGGTTTCAGGGGGTGTTGGTAAAACACAATGCGCAGATCAAACATTTCCATGCTCGAACAAAAGCGGAAATCTGGATCTGTATCGATTACATTACACAAGTTTGGTAAAGTATATCACCTTTGGTGTAAGAGTGGATAATGTTTGACCCTCCAAATGTCTTTGGACTACATCTCCTATGGTACGTTACCATGGGCTATGTTGGCTATGCCTAATGGGTGTTGTAATGATCTCTGGAAGGTCACGTGTTCTCCAGCCTCATCACCGGATTTTCACAGATATTTTCAGACAGTATGCAGGCTTTCAGGTTACACAGAACCCTTCCTAGGTCATGCCTCTTGAAGAATCAGAAACAAACAATGAGTGCAGTGTAGTTGTACGTCTCTAGCAACCATCACTCTCAGAAGCACACTTGAGTTATATCATTACCCCACCTCCCTTTGGTCCTCCGTGACTGTGAGCAGTTACCAGCATGTCTGGTTACAGACAAGAGTACAGCATTAGAGTAAAGCTGGAAAAGGACCTTGAAAGAATCCTTTTTCAAAAAATCTAATTTCAGCAACATTTCTGATGAAGTTCAGGCCGGCCTAAAGAACAAATTTGCATGACTGTGAATGAGAACCAGAAAAACTGAAAAACAGAGATATTATTGGGAAATAATGGAACGATCACGTAGAGACATAACTTGACAGTGGAAATAAATAGAGGAGAACAACAAGGTTGAAAAACAAGATATCTCTTCCAAGAAATCAAAGGGAAATTCAGGGCTAGGTTAGGAATGCTGAATGACCAACAGGGAAACCCACTTTCTGGAACAGAGGAAAATAAAGAGAAGGTGGAAACAGTATACCAAAGATACAAAAGAGATAAAAGGAGGACAGACTCTTCTGAAGAGGAATCCTGTGATGAAGAGCTTTGGTTCTAGAAAGTGAAGTGAAAGCTTCTCTGACAGCACTGGGAAGGAATAGATCACACAGGGTAGATGAGATACTGATAGAAGTATTTTGACCCACAGAGATTGAATCTGAATGGAGAATGTAGCCAAGAAAACAGAAGACCAAGACTTGGAAGGTCAGCAATGAAGGGATTAGGAAAGAATTAGAAAAGATAATCAAGTGTTTGGATGTATTACTGGAGACCAAAGCCAAGATCATCCACACTGTTGTATTTCTGATCACCATGAGAAAGATGAACAAGTGGGTCCTACAACAAATCAAGCCAGAACTATCTCTGGAGGCAAAGATGGTGAAACTGAAGCTGTCCTACTTCAAGCACCTCCCTCACGAGAAGGCAAGATTCTCTGGAAAGACAATAATGCTGGGGAAAACTGAAGGCAGCAGGAAAAGAGGAAGGTCCAATACGAGATACACCGGCTCCCTAAAGGAAGCCACAGGCTTGAGTTTAGAAGAGCTGAGCAGGAGATTGGAGATTGCTCCTTCATAGAGTCACCGTAGGTTGGAGTTGACTTAGTGGCACATAAAAACGAACATACTTTCAGCTCAGCTAAAAAAGTTCTGCTGCTCGGCTTCCTCCCTTGGAGAGAACCTCATGCAAATAATACATACCCCTTGATGTCTACTGCAGCTGACCCAGGCGTACACGTCACGTGGGAAACAAGGTGTCCCTGCCCCAAGGGGGTTCCAGTAGAAGCTGAGATGGTGAGAGATTAAAGAGGAGGACGATCAAGATACAGAAGAAAGAAGAGCATCACATTGGACCAAATAGGCGGGGTAGAAATCAAATGAACTAAACGAAACTAAACTGGACATGGGGGAAATGCAGTGATACCCTGGATCAGGATAACCTGATCCTATACCAAATTGCTCGTCTGAATCATGGTAGATCCACTGATTCAGTGGTATTTGCAACAGTGTTGGGCAACCCGGACCAGTGGGTCTACTCTAGTCAGGACGAATGGCTGGATTTAGACCTTGGTCTTTGCTACAGTTAGGCGGTGAGGACCTTGCAGGCTCGTACAGGGCAAGAATCGGCTGGATCCGGCCCCTTGCAATGTGCCTTTTAGCTAAGGCCAGTAGATCCCCGTAATTCAACGCAGAAAGCTCTAGTGATTTGATAGACTTAAATGGAAGTCAGCCATTTTGACCTCAGCCATTTCCCTTGCGGAATCTGTCATACTGCAAGGTTTTAAGACACCTCCTAAATGTTTTCTCTTTAAAATGAACTGGAATACTCAGAAATGCATAGCGCAGTTTCCTGTATATCAGAGCGAACTGAGAAATTCCAGTTAACTGTTAATATTTCTAATGGCCTTAATAGCAAATGATTTAGAGGGGGAGGAAAGGAGGGACCATATTTCAGGATTATGAAGAAAGTTGTCACATTCCTTTTAGAGGTGGGTATGTTACAGAATCCGTTCTGAAGGAAATCAACCCTGAGTGCTCCCTGGAAGGACAGATCCTGAAGCTGAGGCTCCAGTCCTTTGGCCATCTCATGAGAAGAGAAGACTCTCTGGAAAAGACCCTGATGTTGGGAAAGTGTGAAGGCAAGAGGAGAAGGGGACGACAGAGGACAAGATGGATGGACAGGGTCATCGAAGCGACCAAAATGGTTTATCTTCTGCTTAGATTGAGCTTTGCTCTGGCGCCTTCTGTTTTCATGTGGTTAGTTTGTTTCGTGGTTTTTAGTATATTATTTTATTATGACTGTATATTTTAATGTGAACCACCCATGTGCGTCACTAATGGGAGTGGCTGAATGAATGAATGAATGAATGAATAAAAAATAAAGAAAATAAAAAGAACGAATGAATAAAAAATAAAGAAAACAAAGAAAATTTAAAAAATGAATGAATGAATGAATGAATGAATGAATGAATGAATGAACCTGATAGGAGATCTGGCTGACCCCGAGACCGATATTCCTGGCTTTTCTGGCTCAGCAGTGCCAACGTCTCATCTGGATGTGGGTGCAGAAGAAATATCTTCCTTAAGGAAGTGCTTCCCAGTTGCGTGCGAGGGGTGTCTTCTGCTGCATCCCAAAGTGGATGGGGTGGATGAAGCAGAGCAGGTTGATTTATGATGTTTATCTTCTGCTTAGATTGAGCTTTGCTCTGGCGCCTTCTGTTTTCATGTGGTTAGTTTGTTTCGTGGTTTTTAGTATATTATTTTATTATGACTGTATATTTTAATGTGAACCACCCATGTGCGTCACTAATGGGAGTGGCTGAATGAATGAATGAATGAATGAATAAAAAATAAAGAAAATAAAAAGAACGAATGAATAAAAAATAAAGAAAACAAAGAAAATTTAAAAAATGAATGAATGAATGAATGAATGAATGAATGAATGAATGAACCTGATAGGAGATCTGGCTGACCCCGAGACCGATATTCCTGGCTTTTCTGGCTCAGCAGTGCCAACGTCTCATCTGGATGTGGGTGCAGAAGAAATATCTTCCTTAAGGAAGTGCTTCCCAGTTGCGTGCGAGGGGTGTCTTCTGCTGCATCCCAAAGTGGATGGGGTGGATGAAGCAGAGCAGGTTGATTTATGATTTTTCATAAGCACGGGCAAATAAGAGCCTTCTGCTGAGATGGATCCGGAGAGATGCAAAAGCGATTCATCATGAATTTAAAGCACCTTAGTGCCTGGTCCATTGCCTGGCTAAACCATCACACAACCATAACAAAAAATAATTAAGAGAAAGGTTTCTCTCTGCGCAGGTACGTCAAAAGGACAATTTGGACAGAGCACCGAAATGTTTGGAGCCAGATGGGAGGCAGAGGCTCGGAACAAAGAGCCCTAACAAGAAATCATGGGAAGTGGCTTTGGAGGGCTGGGGGCTTCTCCCCCTTGACTGCGTGGTGCATAAAGAGAGAGAGAGACAGGGTTTAATGGAGCCTGGAGAAAGGACGGATCCAGGCAGTGGCCACGTTTCCTGTGCCAGACAAAAACTACGCTCTTGCCAAAGGGGTCCATTGCTGAACAGGCAGGAAAGGTGCAGTCCAAGGAAACTCAAGGTGCTGATATTTAACCAGGGTTAGTTTGTGCCCCCCCCCCCAGTGTTTGGGGTTATTGTACTCAGTTTCACAGCCAGTCTTTCCAAATCAATTTTTACTTGTACTGACACTCATGCCCAAACAGAACAGAATTGGATCACCTGGTCTAACTCTAGTGGTGATTTTTGGACATCGCCAGGTCTTTGGAGGCAGCTGAGCACCCCTGCACAGATCAGCTGCAGCCCTAATGTTCTAAGGGGGCTGCAGGAGTGCGTTCTTCCTCTGTATATGTCCAGAGGAATACATTATGTCGGTGTGTGCCTTTACTAAGTCAAGCTAAAATGTGTTCGGATTTTTGCAAGAGCTGTCAAGAATCAAACTGCCTCTGTCAGTGGTATAGATAATTCAGTCAGAGCCATGAATGTTGGATGGAAGTATTCACAACACCAAGAGAACTGGACAGAAATACAGTGGTGCCCCGCATAACGAGCAATTTGTTTAACGACGAATCCGCATAGCGATGAGGTTTTTGCAAACACAAAAGCGATCGCATAACAATGTTTTCAATGGCAAAACATCGCTTTGTGATGATCGGTAAGTGTTTCGCTTACCGATTATCGCATAACGATGTT
Organism: Pogona vitticeps; assembly: GCF_900067755.1. Taxonomy (NCBI): domain Eukaryota; kingdom Metazoa; phylum Chordata; class Lepidosauria; order Squamata; family Agamidae; genus Pogona; species Pogona vitticeps. The sequence goes on from NW_018152498.1 coordinate 13,282, forward strand.
TTAAAAACAGCTGATCGGCGGTTCCAAAATGGCCACCGGAAAAAATGGCCGCCTGCAGTGTTTTAGCGCCCTTTACTTGCTTACTGGGCAGCAAAAATGGCGGCTGCATGGAGGATTTCCGCAGAACGGTGAATTTTTTGCCCATAGGAACGCATTGAAGTGGTTTCAATGCGTTCCTATTGGCTTTTTTTGCCCCACATAGCGACGAATCCGTATGGCGCCAATTTTTTGGAACAGATTATTGTCGCTATGTGGGGCACCCCTGTACAGTGTTTCTTTTTCATTATAGCTCTGAATCTGTGACCTTGGGGATACTGTATTTATTTTTCCATAGCCTGTGTTACCACCTCTAGCCACAAGGTGGCAGAGGTTCCCCAACCTTTGCAGACAAAGCAAGAGGAAAGTACAGGGAGCATAGTTCTTCCATAGGGTCTCCAAGCATGTGGCATTTTCCTCTGCAGCCCTGCTCGGCCCCTTAGTCCTACCGTTTCACAGTGGCCAGGCAAACACCTCTAGATAGTTCACAGTATGTTCACAAAAGCAACAACTGCTCCCTTTCATTGCATGTTCCCAGTACTGCTATGAAATATGAGCGTTCCGTTAGACAATAGCTGTTGGTAGACTAATCTTCTTCCTAATCTGTCCCTTGTTTTTGTTTTTAAATTCAGCACTGGAACAACATTTTGCTAAGGCACTTAGGAAAACTGAATAAATGAAAAAGGAGAGGAGGCTGAAATTGCCAGTTAGCATCTTGTTAGCACCTTGAAGCAGCTTCTGCAGTTGGAGCTCATTGCAAACTCTTGCAAATTGTCATCTGGAGAGCTACTGCAATCCAGCTGGGAAAACCCAGCTTAATAAAATGCAAATACACTGTTGATCAAACCGTATTTTCCTCACTGTGCAACTGACACAAATTGTTTAAGCGTCAGACAGCCTGCTTAGGGAGCTGGTGGGCCATCTCACAAGGAGGCTGTAAGTGTATTCATCATGGGGGTTGGATGAGCTTCGCTGCACCGTATGATCCCATCAATCCACATTCAAGCATGTCCGTTCCCTACGTTGAAGAGACTTCTGGTATTCAGTTTGAAAACTCAGTTATCTTGGCTGTCCTTGTTGTCTTTTTGGCCTCACCTTCCAAATATAACATTTCGAATAAAAGGGGACACGTAGTGAGAGGGAGAAAGAAAGGTGGTTTTATGGATGGCTCCTCTTACTTTTCCTCTCCTTGGAAACAGAGGAGATTGGGCTGAAATAAAGATCTACCGTTGCTTCTTTCCGAAACCATTTTGCTGAGATCCTTTTGCTCTGGAATCAGAGCTGGCTTGGCAACCCTTATTGGCTCAGATCTGGGGAGCTGCCTGCAGGGGACTGTTTTTGGAAGCAGACGTACAGTAGGTTGCTGCATCTTTTAAAAGCCAAATGTGAGCCAACAGTGTGATGTGGCTGCAAAAAAGGGCGAATGCTATTTTAGGATGCATTAGCAGATGTAGAGTCTCCAAATCCCACGAGGTACTAGTTCCCCTCAATTATGCACTGGTTAGGCCTCACCTGGAGTCTTGTGTCCAGTTTCGGGCACCGTCCTTCAAGAAGGATGCTTACAAACTGGAATAAATTCAGAGGAAGGCAACGAGGAGGATCAGGGGGCTGGAAACCAAGCCATAGCAGGAAAGGCTGAAAGAATTGGGCACGTTTAGCCTTGAGAAAATAAGACTGAGGGGAGACATGAGAGCACTTTTCAAACATTTGAAGGGCTGTTGTACAGAGGAGGGGCAGGATCTGTTCTCGATCATCCCAGACTGCAGGACACATGATAAGAGGCTCAAGGTATAGGAAACCAGATTTAGCCTAAATATCAGGAAAAACGTCTTAACTACTAGAGCAGTACGACAATGAAACCATTGAGGTGGTGAGCGCTCCAACGTTGGAGGCATTAAGGAGAAAATTGGGCAGCCCTCTGTCCGATCCACTTCGATTTGTATTCCTGCCTTGAGCAGGTGATTGGAGTCGATGATCTTAGAAGCCCTTCCCAAATCCATGATTCTAGCATCCTATGATCTTTCCTGGTACACCTGTGGGGACGTTCTTCTGTGAGACACCTGGAAGGTACTGGACCAATAAAGGTGGGTCATCTCCCTTACCCACTAGGACCACGTTCTCCAGACCGTGTTTTGCTGGCCTCCTTGGTCACTGCACACCCCATCGAGTGCCTTTGCTACCATCTACTGAGACCAGAGGCTGCTACCTCCCTGAAACAAAGGGAAGGACTCAGAGATTTCGCAGCCTAGCTGAATTTTGGGACAAGGTGGTTGACTGGGTTATTCTCCTGTGTGTGTGTTGAGGGAAAACAGCTAGACACGAAATTGGGGCTTTATGTCAGAACTGAATAGCAGCATCTCTTTAGACACTGTGCGCGTGTACCTGTGTGTATCGACATGGCCCCCTTTCATGGGACTTGATTCCTGGTAAAGGAAGCTGGCCTTAAGAAATACAGGAGGGCCACAGAGGTTCTACTCCATCCATCCTTTCTTCCTGCAAAATGAAATATATTCTGCAAGGTGAAAGGTAGGAGCTGATCCAGAGCTTAGAATGAGTCTCAGCTATAGTCCTGGAGTCTGCTAAAGTGACGTTAGCATTTGGAAGAGGGAAGGCGGCCCAGAAAGGGAAATGCACAGCACCGTACAAGATCTTCAGCGAAAAAGCCACATTGGCAAAGCAGCTACCACGTTCTCTAGACTCACAAAGAGAGTATGGCTTAATAAGAAGCTGACAGCATATACCAAAATTCAGGTCTATAGGGCCTGTGTCCTGAGCACACTCCTGTCCTGCAGTGAGTCCTGGACCCTTTGTGCACGGCAGGTGAGGAAGCTGAACTCCTTCCATATGCGTTGCCTACGACGGATTTTTGGTATCACCTGGCAGTTCCAAATAGAGTAGTTCTAGAACAAGCTGGAATTTTCAGCATGTACACATTACTGAAACAGTGATGTCTACGTTGGCTCGGGCATGTCGTGAGAATAGCTGATGGTCGGATTCCAAAAGATCTCCTGTATGGAGAATTAGTGCAGGGAAATCGCCCCAGAGGGAGACCACAGCTGCGATACAAGGATATCTGCAAGCGAGATCTGAAGGCCTTAGGAATGGACCTCAACAGATGGGAAACCTTGACCTCTGAGCGCTCAGCCTGGAGGCAGGCGGTGCATCATGGCCTCTCCCAATTTGAAGAGACCCTTGTCCAGCAGGCCGAGGCAAAAGCAGCAAAACCAGGGAGCTGGACAGGGGACAGATTGTATTTGTCTTCAGTGTGGAAGAGATTATTGTCACTCTTGAATTGGCCTCCTCAGCCACACTAGACACTGTTCCAAGTCCTCTATTTAGAGCACATTACTGTAGTCTCTCGAGACTGAAGGATGCCTACTAACGGAAAAATCATGCAGGCCAAAGGAAGAGACAAAGGGAGCCAATGATGATGGCAGTCTTGATTTGACATAAATGGTACTCTTTCGGCAGGCATGTATAATGGCGAGAGTGTTGTACAGAGATGCAGAGAGATTCCAGCCTCTTGAACCCTTTTCCCCCCACACCAAGCAATGAAAAGTCACTGGCTGCCCGTGGGCCATTCCCTCTCCCTCAGATTGGTTTACCTCACAGGGCTGTTGTGTGGAGGAAAGAGGAGGAAAGCTCAAGGGAAGAAAGATAAATCCAGCTAATTTTTATCCAAAGGGGACACCATCGTGAGACATGATGAAAACGAAGATGCTTTCAAACTCCATTTCAAGATGGTCGTGTAGTGAACCCGGGGTCTGCTGGTGAAAAGCCCCAGGACCTTCTAAGTAGGAAAGGGCGACGGCATCATCTACACTCATCCTCTGACTTCCTGATTTCCTCTGAGCCGAGCTGAAATCGGCTGGTTCAACCCTAACCCCGCTGGAGTTTCAGAAAAGCAAGCTTTCTCCAGCTGCTGTTATTTTGCACATTCTGGTCTATGGCTGCTTCTGATCCTCTGCCCTGCCAGAAAAATGAACAAGTGGGGTCCTATATCAAATCAAGCCCGAACTATTCCTGGAGGGGAAAAAAAAGAGGTTGAAACTGAGGCTGTCGTACTTTGAGCACATCATGAGAGGGCAAGGGATTCTCTGGAAAAGACAATCATGCTGGGAAAAAGTGAAGGTCGCAGAGAAAGAGGAAGACCAAATATGAGATGGAGGAACTCTCTAAAACAGACCATTGGCTTGAGTTTACAAGAGCTGAGCAAGGAAGCTGAGGAGAGGACATTTTGCCAGAGCACTCATTCATAGGGTTGCCATAGTTTGGAGGAGATGCGAAGGTAGGAGCAAACAGGACATAAAGTTCACACTCTTCCTGGCTCCCAATGCCAGGAAGGCGTTGAATCTGAATCCAAGGGCACTCAGCTGATTTCCCCAACTATTGGATGACCCTGAAAAATTCCTGAGTTTGAGAAATTGAATTCCCATGTTTTCTTAGTGCCCTTCAGTTTTCCTCCAGGGCCACTGGAACTTTTTTCTTCTGCCAATATAATCGTGTCCCTGAAAAAAGGTGGCTGCCTCTTATTCTGGTGTTTCAACTGCAAACATATCACCTTGGTTGCATCTTCACTGTGAACCGCTCTGGCGTCATTACATGTGAGGATTAAATCTGTGGCTGAAAAACCCTTTGGCTAGAATTACTAGAAGTGGATAAAGCCTGTTGTATATACAGTGACAAAGATTGATATAGGAGCTGAAAACCCACACCATGATGATAGCATGAGCATTTATTGACGATTCTGTCTCTTTGTCGTGCGTACGCAGTGTTATCCTTTGGGTGTCACCAGACGGTAGGAAAGGCGCCCGTCGGATTGCTGCAGAAAGGGTTGTTTTCGCAGGGGAAGATCTCCTTTAAAGGAGCCCTTCCTATCGTCCCGCTCTAGCAGGGCCCCAGAAAGTAGGAGCCCTACAGCTGGACCAAAAAAAAACAGGGCCCCTGATTGGGGTCCGGCTGGAGATCCTTTCCTTATAGGTGGCGTGATGGCCACGAAATAGATCACATTGGGTACCAGCAGACCACCAGCGATCCAAATTTTGATCTATTTGCCCATGTGATCACACCCTCAGTTGCCTTTCCACCAACTGTGACTGCATGAAAGTCTTCTGGTATAACAAGGAGGAAATGAAGAGGAAGAGGAGTCTGTTCAGGTGAATAGATCTACGTGGGTCCCCCAATTGCGACCCACGTCCCTGGACGCAGGCGATACAGGATTCAAGCCACAGCCTTGAACTCCATCTTGGGTAGGGGAGGTGGGATCACAGCGCACCTAGGCACCGATGAGAACAGCTGCATTATTAACACAGGCCATAAACTTACAAATGGCCGGCCGAGTATAAAGTTCCTGGTGGTAGGTAAAGTTGTTAACTGATAACACACAAGCCTGCTAAGCTGTTAAATGCCAGCGGGCGGTGTTTTATTAATCATGACCGTTGTTCGGCGCAAGCTGTTAAATGCCCTCTGAGATGTTTCAAGGCAGGGATGGCTCAGGGCAGACGTGACCGCAGGACGGGGAATCTTTGCTACACTCTGGATGGGATCAGGAACCTCTTGACTCAGGGCCCAATCCTGCTCATTCAGAATCATGCCATTGTGGGGCTGGAAAGGGACCTCAGGGTTCACAAAGTCCAACCCCCAATGAAGCAAGAATCTGAGCTTTGAATAAATAGAGGAGAAGAGCTTGATTCTGGGTGGAACCCTCCCAGGCAAGGGGGTGGGGCCCATCAAAGGCCGATGGGTGTGGCCACAGAGAGCACCCGCCCACTTGGGGCCGGCCTTCAGAGCAGGTGGAGCGCCGGGAGGTGGCTCAGCTCAGCTACCTGAGCAGCAGAGACCAAACCGGGGAAAACATGAGCAAATGGAAGACCATTTCTGAGCAGCGCTCCCGAGAACACAATAGAAATAAAAACCTGCATCTATTCTAGTGGTCATCTGGCTATACTTCCATTGCATCGGTCAGCGCAATTCCTTGGTTAATATCGGGTATCGGTAAAGCCCAGACTAGGACTTCCATCATGTCCATTTGAACACGAGGAAGCGGATCGGGGCTAGGAAATGTTACATTTTTGGACCACATCTCCTAGAATCCCCTAGCCAACTTCTGGCCGGGGGATTCTGAGGGGCAGAGTCCAAAGAAGGGAAGTTTCCAGGATCTGACCCAAAGGAAACCCAATGTGGACTCGAATTACACTCATTTTGCCCCTCCTGGCTCCTCGTAGCCTTCCCACTTCAAAGACACCTCTCATTCTTCCAGAGAAATTCAAATAGCTGGGAAAGAAAACATCCAGTCACTGGTGAGGGAATTTAGCTTTCAAGCACCCCATCAGGGCTGCATCAAGGTCACGGAGGTACCTGTTTGGTGGTAAATTCAATTTAAAGAGCTTAAAATCACGACTATCTG
>NW_018152500.1:578-22098 GCF_900067755.1 Pogona vitticeps
TTTACAGGCACTGAAAATGGCCGCCGTATGGAGGATCTTCGTTGGACGAGCAGGCATGCAGCCCATTGGAACACACTGAACGGTTTTCAATGCGTTTCAATGGATTTTTAAATTTTGTTTGACAACGTTTTCGCTCTACAGCGATTTCGCTGGAACGAATTAACATCGTCAAGCGAGGCACCACTGTATTTGCATGTCCAGTCATACTCATTGAACACTTCCACAAGGGTGCTTGAAAACAAAGTTTGCATCCCACCCCAACCCCACAAGCTGGATACTTAATTTACTGACTTGGAATGATGGAAGGATGAGTGAACCTTGAGCCAGCTACCAGGAACTGAACCCAAATTTTGAGCAGAGTTTTGGCTGCAGTATTGCAGTTTGACCACTGAGCCAAGAGATTCCTTAGCACAGGTAATCTGAAAGTCATGGACACCTTCAAAGATGATCCTTTTTCAGATTGTGTCTTCTAATTTTCTAGATTGTTCTCACTCAGGCAGGGGCTGTTGAAGTTACTATTTTGGTCTGCCACTCACAGCATCCCTCAGTCAGGAAAAGGGTTGTTGTTTTTTCAGACTGAAGTTATTGCTCTGCTGAAATTTCTCAAAAATGCAAGTTTTCTGAGAAAATATATAACACTTTTCTTTTATAGAAGGAAAGTAGGTAGGTAGGTAGGTTCTTTTTTTAAAAAAATTCAGACTTTTGAATTACATCTTCCAGAATCTTCCAAGAAACATGATCATGCCTGAAGGAGAACTCTGAGAGTTTTTGTTGCAAAGTTTTGAATTTCTGTTAAAATTCCTTTTCCTGCACTGTAGAAGTGCAGAGATCCACAGAGGAGAATAGCTACCAGTCCCCCAGGTAGTCCACCCCTTTCTCATTAACTGGCTCAGTAACTCACTCTGAGACATCTGTAGGAGAAAGAATAAAGACATTTTATTATTTATAGTTGCAAACAGATGAATAGCAAACAAAACAACGCTGAACACCAACTGAGAAATGGGAGGGGAAAAAGAAGCACTCAGTGAAAGAGGCGGGGCTTTCTTTCACTGTCAGAGACAGGAAGGAATGATTGGTTAGTGCTGGATAGATAGACAGCTCAGAAAAGTCCCTCCCAGTCAAACAAACTACAGGCAGCCTGTGAGGTTGTAAAGAAAACTTCAACAGTCAGCCCCCCAAAAAAGCTGTCTTCTGAGCTCAGCTTTCTACCCCTGCGTCCGCTCCCTTCAAAAGTTTTATCTCCCTGGAGAATTTGTTCTCTCTGCCAGCCTATAGCTTTCACTCAGGAATGATAATCGTTTAGTTTCTCCCACCAATTCTGTGCCTCATCAAATTTCCCATCGCCTTTATCATCTGCTTGTTCGTCTTGTACTTGAAAGATAACATTCCTATCGCTGAAATATTTATGCCGAAGGAGCATTTCCTTTTCCTTTAATAAATATCTTTTCAAACAGGAATTTTCTGAAAGGCTCAGCAAATTTTTAAATATTTTGCATTCAAATTTATGTCAGCCTGGAAACAGAAGAAACAGCTGTGTTATAATGTGATCCATCTGTCTTTAATAATAGTGGTGTCTTTTTTCTAATTGTTTTAATTTACATGCAAGGCAGCGAAAACGTATCAATGGCAAAAACCAGATTATATAAATACTGCTGGTTCTGCTATTTGGAATTTATTTCTAACCAGAACTAAGAAGTGAAACGGAGCTGGAGAGGGGAGCGAATCAGCATATTAAAACATTTAGTTCATTCATTCTCTCTCTCTCTCCCTCTTTCAGTTCAAAGCAACAGTTAAATATTATTTCTGTGCTCTGCTGAAATAAACAGTACAGCTGGAATCAGATCTGGACAAATCCCAAATTCCAAAATTAATCAGTCAAATTTGGACCAAATTGTGTGAGATCGAAATTGAAGCAGAAGGTCTCAGTTTTGGTAAAACAAAGAACATTTTTCAAATCAGTTCTGATCCTGGACACAAACAGAATTAGTTGAGACACAGATTACAGCAGCCTACTCAGCTTTCTTCTTTTTTTAAAAGCCAATTGTAAAATCCCTAAATACACAAACCCCTGAGACAAGCTGCTTGAAATCAGGCTAGCTTGCATCCTTGTTTAGAGTTCATCGTGTATCCAAATTCCAAGTACATCAGTACAAAAAACACAAGTAATAAATAGCCATTCTGGTTTTTCAACATGTTTTGGTTTTAATACAGAGCATCCGATGGAAAGAAAGCAGACACAAGCCGTGCAGATGCCCATCAGCAGAAACTTATGTGGACAGCAGACCAAAAAAGGACAGAGATCACCTGTTATGCTCTTACCCCACTGTGGTATTTCTTTTTTCTTTTTTAATTTGGCCCTGAAATCTCAAGGAACCACATTAAGACAGTATATACAGTATTTCCACAGCTCTTCCTGCATTCTCAAGGAGTTTTATTAATAAAATAAATAAAAACATAACGTATTTCAGCAAATGTGTCAGCTCTTTTCTCGTTTTTGCGCCCAAACTTGCACAGCAACTTTTTCTACTAATATAATTGTCCTTAGATTGTGGTACCACTGATAGATGTTTTGAATCGGCCCAATCTTTTAATTATGTTGTGTTCTCGAAGGCTTTCATGGCCGGGATCCATTGGTTGTTGTGGAGTTTTCGGGCTGTTTGGCCGTGTTCTGGAACATGGCCAAACAGCCCAAAAAACCCACAACAACAATAATTAGGCTGCTACATATAGAAATGGAATTATTTCTTTCAATACTCAATTTGAGCATTTGGGCTGCTTATTAATGGGGATACCCTCACATTGATCTGTATCTTAACCGACCAGATAGGCGGGATATAAATAAATAAATAAATAAATAAATAAATAAATAAATAAATAAATAAATAAATAAATAAATGTGTCTTTCTTTACTATAAGACTGCATTTATTCAAACATGTCCTTACAAAATCCTTGTACCTGTTGACATTCCCGTAACATGTGAATGTAAGCCCACAACACCTCACACCCTATTCAGCAGTGTCCTTTGCCTGGATTATCTCTTAGAAAGTCACCTAATTTTACTTCTTTCCAGGTCAGAGAAACATGCATTTTCTGTATTACAGTGTTTTCCCTACACTCACACAATTCCTTCATAGTTCCATGCCTAAGCTCTCAGACTTGCAAATCGGTTCATTGTGGTTCCCTCCTCATGACTACTCAGAAAACAGCGACATCTATTTTGCCACATGAAGCAAGCTTATGTCATTATCAACATCTTTTCCCTCTTGAGAGAGTTTGGCTTCTAATTATATGCAACCATATTGTCTCATTCTGTCCTAATTTAACTTTTTTTTTTCTTGTCAGTCAAATGCTTCAGCCCAATTACCTGGTTGGAAATGAACCAGCTCTCAGAAAACCCAGGTCCTTTCCTTATACTCAGCAAAGGAGGGATGGACCCCTTCAGTGTTTGGCAAAACTTTGTAGTGCCACACTTTAAAATCTTACAAAAGTGGCTGCTTTGTCAAGAAACCAATCAGAGGATTTAGTCACTGCAGATGGAGACTATAAGGGATATTCATGTACAGAAGTCTGTAGGACATGATTAACTAAAGAACTGCAACCCCAAGGAATATATTTTTCTTCAGTTTATCTACCAGGAAAGCAAGCACAGGTGTGCTTTTTAATGCAAGATCATAACGAATGAAATACACGTGCTGCAAAATTAAGTCAACGGCCCAGCAAAGCTTTTCCAAATGTCTTCTCCAGGAAGGCTGAGGAAACTCATTGTGTTAGTGCTCCATATAAAAGAAACAGGTGGCCCATTGGGTATGAAGGACTGAATGATGATGGTTTTGCTGTATTAATTAAACACTCACTAAGATCATACCACAAAGGGTCATGATGACTGAACTATCAGCAAAATTAACAGCTACAAAATAAATATCTACATGATGTTTTCTTTTCAGAGCTGAAATATAAAAACACTAACAACTGCCTTACACCAGGTCAGGTCACTTATCTATTAAGTTCAGGATTACATACATAAACTGGCAGTTTAGCCAGTTAATGGTTTCACACAGAAGCCAACTCCATAGGAAGTGCTAAGTAACTTGGTAGTTTGGGTCTCTGGCTGAAGAACATTAAAGATACAAGGTTTTGGTTAAAACTAGCTGAGTTGTTTTAAAGCACTCATACGCAGCCTTTGCTCACATGGCTGGTTAAAACCACTATCATCTCCCTGGAGGAAACAAAAAAGAAGTTCCTTATCTGAATTTTGTTAAGATCAAAAAACGGGAGTTGGTTTTTAATAGTCGCCAACATAATACATATGTAGAAACATGTATAGGTTCAACATGTTGGAAAAATTGCAATCTTGCATGCACTAACACAGGCTAATGGTGGGAGGAGATTTCACAGCCTAATGAGATTGTTCTTGGCTAATGACTTGATTGAAAAAGTTCTTTCCACTCCTGGTGTTTGGATAGACTTCTTGTTGAAGGATTGTTGTTGTTGGGTTTTTTGTTGTTGTTATTGTTGTAGTTTTGGTCAATTGCCTCCCCCTTTCTCCTCTGACTATCCTCTAAGAAGCAGCCACAGAGACTCTCTCTCCATGTCTGGAGACTCCATTTTCCTTCCCACCCACCCCTTTCTGTCTGTCACTACTGGTAGTAAGGGTGAGATACTTCTTCTACTCAAAGATGCTTCTAGAGTGGCTCCAGAAAGAGCTAGATTTTGTGTGCATAAGGCAGGGTTGGTGAAACTGTGAATAATCTGGGGCTGGTCACAGGGACCCCAAAACCTACCCACCCACCCCCATTCCAGCAGCTCCATAGATCTGTTTCTGGGTGTGAACCTGGTGGTGCATCTGATGACATCTCCACCAGAGTGACACCCATCCCTCGGGACAAGGGAACTCAGAAGGAGATGGCAGAGACGGGACCTGAAGAAAGAAAGGAAGCACAAGAGAACCCTAGCAAATTGAAGGAGGAATGTCAAGAAGGGGACATGACAGTTAAAAGAGGTGGGGGAAAGGGAGACAGTAATTGGTGGAAAAATAGGAGGTTGAGTGCAGAGAGGGAGGAGATAAAAGGAGAGAAAGGAGAGAAGAGGCAGAAGCAGGAGCAGCTGAGGGAAGAAGAGAAGGAAAGGTCTTACCTCCTGGGTGGGAATGGTTATAGTTAGAGAATTCATGGACCCATAAGTGGGAGAAGGTTATGGTCCCATGGGAAGAAGCTGATTAGAGGAGAAGAGAAAGGGTACCTGAAAAACCCTTGTTTTGGGGAGAGAAGGGAGTGTGAGAGTGGAGAAGAAAGTTCAGAGAGGAGAGAGCCGGGTTAGAAAGAGAGAAAATGGAGAAGGAAAGATGGATGAACTCCTCTCAACAGAGGGACTATTCATCCCCCAAGACTTGGGACTTTCCATACCCAAGCGAGGGCTTCACGAGGACAGGAGACCCAACAGGAGGGCAGCTGTTTGTGCTGCCAATATCACCAGAACCAGCACTGATGGACATGGAGACGGAATATCTTGGAGGACTGTGGGAACAGACGTTTGAGAATCCATTTGCATTAACCTCTTATGTTCAGAAGAGTTGCTAAAATGTTAACGCTGATGTTCAAAGTTTCCTTGATGTACAAGAAATAAACGTTGGTTCTGACCTATAAAGACCTAAGCGGCAAGTCTTAAGATCATCAGGAGAGGCCTTTCTCTCAATCCCACCACCTTTATGGGTATGTTTGGTGGGGACGCAGGAGAGGGCCTTCTCTGTGGCTGCTCCCAGACTCTGGAACTCCCTCCCACAGGAAACTAGGCTGGCCCCATCTTTGCTGTCCTTCTGGAAGCAGGCATAGACCTTTCTCTTCAGGCAGGCTTTCCCTCACTCACTGACTGACTGAGGGTTGTTGTTTTTGTTTTAATGGATAGTTGTGCCTTGCTGCTCTTAAATGTGTTTTTTTTTGTATTGATTTTATTTAGTTTTTAATATAATAATTTTTAATCCTTTTTAAAATATTTGTATGCTCACTGTTTTTAGCTTTTAAATATTGTAGTTTTAATTATGTAAGCCACCTTAGGTTCTTTTTAAGGAGAAAGGTGGGGTAAAAATATTTGAAATATATTCATTGCATTGATTTGTTTCATTTTTCATACCACCCATCTGGCCAAAGGGCACTTGGTCAGTTTATAAGAAAAGCACACCATAAACATAATTAAAATTACAAAATGCAACAAAGCAAGATAAATAAATAAATCCAAATGGATTTTTTTTCCAAAAAAAGGTAAAAAGTATAACTTCAGTTCATTTAACTGTACTTGGATTTTATTTTTTTAGAAAAAAAGATATCCAAGAAATAGGAACAATGCCAATAATTTGTCTGGAAATGTTCTGAACAGCAGTGAACACTTCATAACAATTCCTGAGAGGGGGGAGAGGAAATTATAGCAACTCGGCAGTTTGCTGATGAAAACCATGAGGTAGGTCTTGCCCTTCGAAGTGACTGGACTATATTAAAGTAATGCGATCAACAGGGGAAAAAATGTAATCAGGGCTATGCTTTATTACATTCTGATAGCAAGAGTTAAGATTATTCCCCCCCCCCTTTTGTTTGATGGTAATCAGTGGCTGTATTTTACTAGCAGTAGGGGTTTAAAGCATTAAAAGGCTTATGGCAACTTTATTTCAGTGATGTATTTGAAACGAATGCTGGAAATGATTGGATTTGTGAGATAAAGGTAATGAAGACAAAGGCCACCAGAACATTTATTTTAAGTGTTTGCAGTTTTCTTCTTCATCTTCTTTTAATCTGTTTGGTTAAATGAGGCCTTTAACATTGGGATTAGGAAAACGTGGGGTGGGGTGGGGAAGCTGGCAGGGAGTACGGGCATGGAGGCGGACGCTGACTTAATTTCAGGTCAAAAGGGGTATTTATTTGCGTTTTTCTCAGAATGCGGTTTTTAATGAGCCGTCAAGCAAGAATCAGATTTCACAGCCCTTCAGTTAGGTGAAAAATAAGGATCAGCAAACAGTCTGTGCAGAATCAAATGCTTTGCAAAGAGTTACATATGCAAAGTTGTGCTTTTTTTTTTTTTTTGATGGCCGAATCTCTTTTTCACCCTTATTGTGTCATTTTGTTCAGCCCTCCATAGGTATTTGGGGCTGAATCCTCTTGAGAAACAGGAAGTAGAAGCATTGCACATTATTTCTGGCTGGTGGTAATTATTTATTTTTTTCTATAAATTACATTTGTATTTATTTCATTCATTTCATTCATGTACTGTATATATGTATGTATGTATGTATAGATACACATACATACATACATACATACATACATACATACATACATACATACATACATACATACATACATACATACATACATACATACATACATACATACATACATACAGGGCCCACCTCATTAACTTGTTGATATTCGCCCTGATAGTTCTCAATCACAGCAGTGGGGGGAATGGTCTGTGCACAGTACAAAATGTCTCCCCCATATGTATGGCCTGAGTTTCTGTAACGACCACACAATCGCAAGACACTCACGTTCTATCGTGGAAAGGTGTCTCTCGTCAGCCTGCAGTTTCTTACACAGAAACGTCACCGGATGAAGGTCCCCGATGTCATCCGCCTGGCTCAGCATGGCTCCTAGTTCGGTGTTGGGCGCATCTGTGAAGACAGTGAACTCTCGTTGGAATTCTAGCGCTCTCAGGACAGGACCGGTCATCAACGTAGTCTTCAACTTCTCAAAGGCCTCCTCGCATTCTCTCGACCACAGGATCTTTTCAGCTTTTCTCTTATGTGTTAAGTCAGATAAAGGGGCAGCTATTTCGCTGAAATTCTGGATAAAGCGTCTTTAATAGCCAACTAACCCCAAGAAAGATCTGATTTTTTTTCTTTGTTGTCGGTCTAGGCCAGTTACTGATGACTTCAGTCTTTGATTCTAGGCGTTTAATTATGCCTCCCCCTACCATATGGCCTAAGTATTTTAATTCTGAGTTACCCAGTTGGCATTTCATAGCCTTTACTGTTAACCTGGCCTCCTTTAGCCTCTGTAGCACTTTCTCAATATGGCACAGGTGATCTGTCCTCATCTGACTATAGATTCCTATATCATCGATGTATGCTGCCGTGAATTCTCTAAGCCCCTGTAATGTTTGGTCCATTAGTCTTTGAAATGTCGCAGGAAAAATTATTTCTGACCTGTTGACACAGCAAGAGGACGTCCATGTGTGTGGAAGGCTAGGGAATACCCCTCCCTTGAGCAAATGGCAGAAAAAGGACAACTATACACAACACTGAAGTTTGCATGCAGGTCACAAATGAGCAGGATTTGGCCTGAGAGTTTACATAAGGGATTGACATAGGAATGGGGATGCTCACAGGGACTGGGATTAGGTGCCTACATCTTGCAAAGAAGCTCTGCAAATAGAATGAATTCTAACTAGCATTGCCTGATCAGAAGCCTCCTATTCCCTGGGCTAAAACTTGGGACTATGGGAGAGTGGAGTCTTTGTGATATATGGAAGGGAGCAGACCTCCTTCTGATTGTGAAAGCGGTCTCGAGAGGACTTCACAAATGGGCCCAGAGGGGGAGAGATGGATTCCTGGCAGCTGGGAATGGAAGAATATGCCTAGCAACTGTTGTACAGCTTTGAGTTTCTGGTAAAATTGCATTTGATATGCAGTAAAAGTATAAAGATCCACAAAGGAGAATAGATACAAGTTTCACAGATAACCCACCCCTTTCTCATTAACTGACACTTATTGGAGTCCAATTAATTCACTCTGAGACAGTTGTAGGAGAAAGAGTAAAAACACTTATTTACTTACACTTGCTTGAAATTTCAGAATTGTGCATGCTGCTTTCTTTACTGCACATCTACTGGCAACCAGCTGAAGAGATCAACAGCCAACAAACAACAGACACCACAAAACGAAACCAAAGGGGGGAAGCACTTAGCAGAGAGACAGGGCTCTCTTCGAAATCAAAGACTGGAAGGAATGATTGGTTAGTGCTGGATAGACAGACAATCACCCTAGTCCAGAAAAGCCATTCCCAGTTGTTGTTGGATTAATAAGAAGAATCATGAACTTGCATCCTGATTTCAACGACTGACAGGGACTCAAAAAAGGAGGAAAAGCCAGAATAAGGGGCAAGAAGATGGCTCCGATGCAGGTCTGGCTCCCATACAGGGCAAGACATTCTAGCTACCTGGAAAATGGGATGCTGGGAAGAACGTCATGGTGCTGACACAGCTTCTTTGAGTCCAAAATGATGGGCCAACTTGGAGGTGGATATATGATGTGTAGACCCCTGGAAAAGTTTTTACTCCATGGGCCTGGGATGTTCCTCAAACAGAGATATGGTCCCTAAGGTTATGTCACTCCCTGAAAACAACAGATAACTGTTTCTATAGGTTTTGCCCCACCATTGTCATTCACCAATGAGAGACCATATTGTGGTTAGCAACTGGAGAAGAAGGCAAAGAAACCAATCAGACTGCAGAGAACTTTAGGGGAATCTATGAAAAAAGAGAGAGAGAGAGAGCATGTTAGGTTGCAAATAAAAATCTATGAAAAAAAAGAGCGAGAGAGAGCATGTTAGGTTGCAAATAAAAATCCAAGAATTCTGACAGTTACCTCTAGACATGGTGAGAAATATACAAACGAATCAGGATATTCGTTAAATATCCCTGATTTGTCAGATATTTGTTGCTTCATATTCTTGGGGTCCAGAGACCCCAACGAATACAAAGCAACAAATATATGCCTTTTATATTTATCCCTTCATTCCCTACCTGCTTATGCCCCCCATGGATCAGCTGTTCTTCGGGGGCATAAGCAGAGAGGGGGTTTCCCTTCGGGCAGCTTGGCTAAGCCTGTCCCAAGGGAATCCCACTCCCAAGGCTGGGAATTGGTTCCCCTTCCTATGCCTATGTGGCATAAAAATAGAGAAGGGTTCAAGGAGATCCCCCAGATGCTGCAGGATCGCTTTGATCCCTGCTTTCCCTCCCCTTGCTATGCCCCGTGGGGCTTCACAAGAGAAGGGGGAAGGGGATCAAAGTGCTGCCCAATCACTTTGATCCATACTTTCCCTGTTCTTGCTAAATTCTGCGGGGCTTAGCAAGAGGAGGGGGAAAGGGATCAAAGCGCTGCCTGATCACTTTGATCCCTGCTTTCCCCCTTCTTGCTAAATCCTGCGGCGCTTAGCAAGAGGAGGGGAAAAGGGATCAAAGCCCTGCCTGATCACTTTGATCCCTGCTTTCCCTCTTCTTGCTAAATCCTGCGGTGCTTAGCAAGAGGAGGGGGAAAGGGATCAAAGCGCTGCCTGATCACTTTGATCCCTGCTTTCCCCCTTCTTGCTAAATCCTGTGGGGCTTAGCAAGAGGTGGGGGAAAGGTATCAAAGCAATCCCACAGCCGGGGCATAGCAAGAGGAGGGAAAGAAAAAAAATGACCTGACAAATGACGAATTGATTTGTTGTGCATCAGGTCACGGGGGGGGGGGGCCGACAATTCATGGTTCATGGTTCATCAAACTTGCACAAAGCAAGACGTGACATTTTGGCCCTTCGTCCCCATCTCTAGTTTGTTGTTCATCAGGTCACGGGGGGGACGCAACAATTCATGGTTCATCAAACTTGCACGAAGCAAGACGTGACATTTTGGCCCTTCCTCCCCACCTCTAGTTACCACCACTGCTCCCGGGGGTCTCATCCAGCACAACTCTGTTGACTACACGTGGGCATGGTAAGTATGGAATTTATCGAGGCCTCGTGAAAGTTCAATTGCACTCTAAGATGTTGAGGAAGAACACGTACCTGGCCCCTTTCCTGAGGCTTCCCCTCACTTCTACCTTGGTGCCAGCATTGTACACCAAGTGCAACCAACACCCATCAAAAATCTTTGTGTACTCAGTTGAGTAAGCAGAGAAATCTTGCACAGAGAAACCTCACCACAGGGAGAAACAAGGCTTTCTGTTGACCTAGACTACTACCATCTGCTGTTGGCTTCCTTTTAAAATAATATAACTTGTAACTGACAGTGTGTGCACAGCAGTTTCAAGCGTTATGATAAAAAAATAACCCACACAGAGTAAAAACTGTGCTTCCCCTTGTGTGTATGTTTGTGCCAGTGATTCATAGTAAATAAAATGATTACTTGGTCTTTATTTAAAAGCATTAAAGAAAATTTACTGCTTAAAATACACGCAGCACAGAATAAATCCACAGTGCTTAAAACATTTTGGTGCTTTGTACATGAACTTAGTACTTGACTTAGTTACATTAGCATATCATCTTTAAACTTGCTAGACATCAATACTGTAATTAACAACTAACTCTTACATTTTGATGCTATTACATACTTAACCCTTTCTACTATCACATTTTTGCCCCTGTCTGCCAGACAGCTAATTGTCACTTGCTTGATATCTCTATCTTGCTGATGCCAGACTGATTCTGATTGGTCAGAATTCTTCACTATGTAAATACCACAATCTAGGCCTTCTTACACACACAGACACAGACACAGTCATGCTGTGTTATACGATCACATCTTCCAAGACTGTGTAAATACCACATTCTAGGCCTTCTTACACACACACACACACAAACACACACACACTGTGTTATACGATCACATCTTCCAAGACTTTTCCTCTTCTGTTCCTCTTCTAAATCAAGAGGCTGTGAGATTCGCATCCTCACATTCCCCCTGCCAGAATTATATCCCTATTTTTCTGTTAAGGTGATACTCTTAACAAACTGAAATGCATGAAGTTCTATTTAGCACACCAAGTAACTTCTTAGTATTTTAGAGCCTTTATTATTATTTTTCATGGATCAGTTTGAAGTAGAACTGGGATCTGTCAAGTTCTGGTCAACAGTCCAATCACTGAGTAACATCGCCCATCTCCCTCTCCTCCCCTTTTCCATATTTCAAGTTTTGTTCCAGATATTGTGGCAAAAATGAGGTAGATTTTTACAGATTACATCTTACTGTGAATATCCTTTTCCTTGTTTTGTTGTGGAGGAGATACAGGACATAATATAGATGGAGATGCAAGGAGCCAGAATAGTCTCTTGCCTCTTTGAAACAATAGATTCTCCAAGAGAGGATTAAAAGGGAATGTGAAGAAGGAGGAAATGACCTCATCAATTATAAAAATATCATTCTAGACTGAAAGGAGGTCAGCCTGTGTGCGTGTGTGTTCTGTGCTGTCAATTATCAACTGATTTATAGAGACCTTATAGGTGTTCTAACACATATGGGGTGTTCAAGGTAAATGACATACACTAAGACCCCCCAAATCCATAGGATCAATATCCACTGATTCACTTACCAACTACTGTATCTGAAATTATTAAAAGAAAAATCCCAGAAAAACATGTATTTCTAAATGTGAAGTTACCAGAAATGGTCAATAGAGGGAGGCAAAGACTATGCTACGTATAGCATTTGCTATTAAATAGCATTCACTATAATCTGTGTTCTTCTGCATCCATTGGGGAGTCCTACTGTATTTAAGGAGTGGTTTTATTAGTTCCACTCACCCAGTGAGTTTCAATGGCCAAGTGGGGATTGGAACCCTGTTCTCCAGCGTCCTAGTCCATTACACCACACTGGGAATCCGGAAGATCATCATAGGCCAGGACATCTAAATGGCATCCTAGAAAGCCAAGGAGATGCTCCTTCCTGTATCTACTGGTCTCCAGGAAATATTCTCCAGGGTATGTTGCTACTATAAGCTGAGAGTTTCGTTGTCAGCTCTATCAAAAGCCACTCCTCTCAAATACCATCTTCTTTGTGGGTGTAAAATGATGTACAAACCTGTGACATGTTTGAAACCTTGATCAGAAAATACTCAGCGTGTTCTGTGAAGGTTTGGTTTGGTTGGCATCAAGATGAGGCAACGCATAAGAAGAAGTAAGGGGGCCATGGCATGGAAGGTTTTGTGAAGAAATAAATAATCAGAGACCTAATCAGATATGTGACAACACTTTTCGTAATTAAAAATGAATTATTCATCATGAAGCATTATTATTTGTCATGAAGTGTTCTGAAAAATTAATGTATGGTCAGGCGTAAACTGGCACCCCTTCTTCCTTCCAACCCCAGACAGAAAACACCAACAGAACCATGTGGATCCATCTTTAAAATGAGTGATACGCCACAGGGAATACTCTGATTCACCTCCAGCAGTGTATTTCCACGGGGTGTCCTGGCTTGTGCCAGAATTAGTAGCCCTCTCTTCCTCTTGCACCTCCCGTTTGCCCTAAAATCCTTCTCCAGGGAGCTGTGAAGCCTTCTGCAGCAGGTTTTGGGAACCACTGAGGGCTACTGGAGGAAGAGGAAGTCCTAGTTCTAATGGTATGTGATATCAAAGTTGGATCTGGCCTCTGTTTTTTGCTCTGCAGATTGTCTTTTGTAGTAAGTGGCTAGTGCCCTGCAGAAATGAAATGCCATTGAGGAAATGGGTGGTAGAGGAATATTTCTCAGTGACCCCATGACCGTTGTCCTATGGATTCCCTCAGGGTTCTGTTCTGTGTCCCTGCTATTAACATATCCATGAAACCTTAAGCAAAGATCAACTATTGTAACACTCTCTATGTGGGACTGCCCTTGAAGCTGACCCAGAAACTACAATAGGTGCAGAATGTGGAAGCTAACCTGGTCTCAGGTGTGAACAAGTTTGATGACAACTCCCCGGTACCGGCTGACTGGCACTGACTGCTTGTCATGTTGAAGACTTTGGTTTCGACCAATAAAGTCCTCAATGGATTGGGACCCAGTTGCTTGTTGAAACATCTTTCCAATAGAACCTCAGCTCAAGCCACCAAACCTCATGAGCCTTGCTCTTACAGGTTGCAGTTGGCTAAACACAACTCTCCTGGGGGGGGGACCTGATTTGGGGGGTTATAGCTCAGACATCCCAAATCCAATCTTCATTAAACATAGAGGTACTGGGGAGGAATGTCATCTGAAGACTCTCTGCAAATTTGGCATTTCTACTTCACACAGAAGCTGTTCTACCACTCCTGGAAATCTGAAATCACACAAAACAGAAAATGTACAAATCACGAACACCAATAATTGTTCAGGACTTTGTTTTGTTCTGAAGCACCCTGAAACAAACCCCAAAATGGCCCAACTCATGGTGTGTTACACTTCTTTTTGTTGTGGTTTTAATGGGATAATTTATTTAACAGGGGCTGAAATCCTATTACTTAGCAAAGTAAGTAAAACTAGATTAGGCCCATTGAACCACTTGGGATTTGGTGAGTCAGGTCTTCCATAAGTGACATTGATTCAAATGGGATGACTCTAGTTATAATTCACTTGTAAAGGTAAAGGTAAATGTTCCCCTTGACATTTAGTCCAGTCGTGCCTGGATCTAGGCCGCGGTGCTCATCCCCGTTTCCAAGCCATATTATTCACTACCCTGAAGTAAATGACAATTGAAGTAGGCCCATTTGAATCATGAGACTTGAAGAGGTGGAGACTCACCAAATTCCCATTGAGTCCATGAGTTTACTGTAGGACAACTTCCTAAGCTAAGCAACTGGATTTCAGCCAATGTTTTCAATATATATAAAATCAATATCATGTAATTACACTGGGTTCTGTAAGGGAGAAAGATGAGAAAATACATGCATACGTAGATACATATATACATAGAGTATGTCCATTGATAATATTCTAAACGTACCCTTTATTATTGGGCATCTTATATACTGACAGTCTAAGAAATCAGGTATATACACAGAGTATGTCCATTGATAATATCCTAAACGTACCCTTTATCTTATATCTTATATACTGACAGTCTAAGAAATCAGAAGGAATGATTAAGTATTATGCACCCTTAATGTTGATATGTGCACTAAATGGATTCCTGGTGAAAGCATACGAGTGCCGACATACGTTTAATCTCGGTGCGTTACCCAAAATTATAAAAGCAATTTGCCATCTGAAACATGATATACCAGGCATTGCTCACTTCTCCAGAGTACACTGAACAACCCATAAACTTTGAAGCACATTTTGTAATCACTCTCAAAAGAATGATAGGAGAGCTCTGACTGCCAGGTCTGGAATTAGGAAAAGAATCAATTAAGTTGTTTGTTTTTTATCTTCTGTCACACATTACAATATAACTAAGGCACAATAATGTAAAACATTCGCTTTTATTAATTTCAGCCAAGAGACAGCAGCATGCACAAAGACAGCCTTCTCTCTGTCTCCAGCAGCAGTTAAAATTAAGCTTTTCATAACAATTTTAAAAGCAGTGGTGGAAGGCGTCGCATCTTTTATTGCCAATTGTGTTTTCCCTGAATATGTGACGAGCTGACAAGAATATTTCATTGCACTAATCATCTGCTGTGCCTCGCAAAAAGCTGCACATCTCTGCCATCAGGAATTGGTTTCATGAGGAGACATTTATGCATACCCATTTCAGAAGGGCGGCCGGGGCGCCATGCAATCAAGGACAACACATAAGGTAGGCAGCCACTTCCCCTCTCTGTCCATGCTTTCTTATCCACATTGGTCAGTATCGTGTTGACAATCATGGAACATAATGCTCTGGCCATGTAGCACTCATGCCCTTTGAAGCATATCAACATGCACAGGTGGAGAAGGCGGAGAAAAGGGTAGTGGGGCCATCTTTATGGACCTCAAAAAGGCCACCTACAAACCTCCACATTGCAGTCACTTCTTGGCTGGCTGTGAGGACCTAGTCAGCGTTCTGAGCTCCTTTGGGCCAATGCATCACAGAAGGGATGGCCAACAAAAGTCTTTGGAGAAATAATGGTGGTCCATTGGTTGTTGTGGGGTTTTCGGGTTCTTTGGCCGTGTTCTGAAGGTTGTTCTTCCTAACGTTTCACCAGTCTCTGTGGCCGGCATCTTCAGAGGACAGGAGTAGCATACTGTGCTCTGGTGCAGTTAGTTGGAGAGTTGTATTTATAGCTGTGAGTTCAACTTTTGTCCTGTTCAGGAGATGGGTGATAATGGTGATCGGTGTGTTTTTGTTGTGGGTCTATTGTTGTGATCCGGAGGAGAGATTATCTGTCACTGTGCTTGATGGGTGTCGTTAGCTGGTCTTTTGTGTGTAGTGATCACCAGTCCTTGTGGCTGGGTAGAGTTCGTGACCTTTTGCAGGCTGTATTTTTCCGGTGCTGGGAGCCAAGTTTTATTCAGTTTTAAACTTTCTTCTTTTTTGTTGAAACTCTGCTGATGTTTGTGGATTTCAATGGCTTCCCTATGCAGTCTAACATAATGATTCCTGGTGCGTAATGATTCCTGGTGTTGTCTAGTATTTCAGTATTTTGAAATAGAATTTCATGTCCAGCTTGTTTAAATTTAGAGCATGTTCAGCTACTCCCGATTTTTCCGGTTGTTTTAGTGCAATGTCTCTCATGTTCCTTGATTCTGGTGTGGATGCTGCATTTTGTGGTTCCAATATATACCTGTTCACAACTGCAAGGTATCCGGTATACTCCTGTAGTGGTGAGGGGGTCCCTTCTGTCTTTTGCTGACCGTTACATTTATTGTATTTTTGTGGTGGGCTTGGATACTGTTTTTAGATTGTGTTTTTCCAAAAGTTTCCCCATGCGGTCCGTGACGCCTTGGTGGTCCATGCTGGAAGTCAGTGAACTAGTCCATTTTCCTAACAATAATGAGGTTTTCCCCAACAATAATGGCAACCCAGTAGAAGAATATTCTACCTAGCTTCCATTTAGTATAAAGTCCTGTCATTAATATGGAATTGAGCCACTTGTGCAGCCATTGCCATCATGCCAATGGCGGTCTCCATCAAGAAAAATGGTTCTTCTACATATGCTAGAGCAGTGGTTCTTAACCTTTTTGAAAGAAACGTCCCCTTGAGCCATTGAGGAAGTTATCATCACCCCCTCCCTGAGGTGATATCTTACCTACCTACCTACCTACCTACCTACCTACCTACCTACCTACCTACCTACCTACCTACCTACCTACCTACCTACCTACCTACCTACCTACCTACCTACCTACCTACCTACCTACCTACCTACCTACCTACCTACCTACCTACCTACCTACCTACCTACCTACCTACCTACCTACCTACCTACCTACCTACCTACCTACCTACCTACCTACCTACCTACCTACCTACCTACCTACCTACCTACCTACCTACCTACCTACCTACCTACCTACCTACCTACCTACCTACCTACCTACCTACCTACCTACCTACCTACCTACCCCTTTTTGTTCTACCGCCCCCCTGAAAAATGAAATCGCCCCCTGGGGGGCATTATTGCCCACGTTAAGAACCACTGTGCTAGAGCAGTGGTTCCCAACCTTACGTAACCCAGGTATTCTTGCACTGCGACTCCCAGAAACCCCAGGCAGCAGAGCTGTTGGTGAATGCTTGTGGGAGTTACAGTCCAAGAACATCTGGGTTGCCCAAGGCTGGGTACCACTGGGTTAGAGCAATGCATGTGTGAAGAGTATGCTCCCATATTATTGGTGAGACACTAATCAGCAAGATATTGGTTCATTTAGTCCAGATAGAAGTATTGTTTGTGGTTGGTTTGTGCACCCAGTAAATGGTAGAAATGAATCAGCCTCCTAAGTTTAGTTTACCCCATTTATATGCTTCCTTCTTCTTTCCTTACATCAGACAGCAGGGGAAGATGTGCTGACAATATCATCATCCATTGCTGTAGGACAGCAATATAATGCTGTAACCTAGGAGTTCTTGGACTGCAATTCCCATAAGACTTCACCACCAGCTGTTGCTGTTGGGGTTCTGGGACTTGCAGTCCAAGGACACCTGGATTACTCAAGGTTGGGAACCACTGCTGTAGGGGATATAATAGACACAGCCCAGAAGTTATACACTTACATCTGCCCAATATTAGTGGGTCAAAAACGGACAAGCCCAAAACTTGGCACATCCATTTGGGGTGGGATGGGGGACTTGGAATTAGCATCCTTTCATTAGTAGCCTGTGTCGTTTTCATCAGGGAGAAACATTTGGTTGAACAATGGAAACACAAGGAACTGGCTGTGCTTTGCAGATTGCCAGAACAGAAACAGGTGTATGGCTCACAACCAACACCTGCCCTAAGTCATTAATGAATTATCTACAGCAGCCTTCAAGCCAGGGTTAAGATGTCACATCTAGGTTTCATTAGGATGGCAATAGAAGTGAAAATTAAAATAAAATCCTGGAAATCATACATAAGTAAGGCAGTAAAAGCTACACACTTTCCAAAACCAGATGAAAAATGCTTTGGATGTTGAAACAAAAGAATTGGACGCATCTAGGTTAAAATGTAGGGGCCTGGAAATCATACATAAGTAAGGTAGTAAAAGCTACACACTCTCCAAAACCAGATTTGTTATGAAAAAGACTTTGAATGTTGAAACAAAAAAAATTGGACGCATCTAGGTTAAAATGTAGGGCTGCATACTGGATTTGGACAAATCCCAAGTTGACCTGATTTGGACCAACTTGTATGAAGTCCAGGTCAAAGGAGAATGGCCAGATTAGGTTCTGTTAGGACTCAAAGTGAACTTGCAGATCAGCTCTGACGTGGGGCACAAATTCAATCAGCCTCATTTTTTTTTTTTAAAAGGCAAACTCTAAAGATGTCTGATACGCATGCCTCTGAAGCTAGGTATCTAAAATATGACATGTTTATTCTCCTCTTTGCAGTTTATCATGTCACCAAATTTCATAGAGATCCGTGCAAAAAAAGTAATGACTGTTTTTGGTTTTTATATGCATTGACTTTAGAAATTTACACATTCATCTCAATCCCAGGCACAAGGTTAACTAGAAGGGACAAAAAAGTGTGGACAGAGATTATTACACCAGACTCTTAGACTGACAACATTATTCTGTGGATTGCAGTGATGAATAACGGGACATTGACCTTTTTGCTAGTACTGTAATTCTACATGTTTCTGTGCTATATTTCTGCTACCTATTCTTCATGTAATTTCCCACCCAATAGCTGCCTCAAATGGGGTGATACAGTTAGCACATTATTAGAAACAGAGGTGTCGGTAATTACAAAAGGCATCTGATTGTCCTAGCAAGAATTTGTCTCATTCGGTATTTTGCAAATTGTCTTGCTTTTATTTTCCTGTTTCACCCTGGAGAGGTAAACAGGAGGTTCGTTTGTAAATCTGATTGTGCTGTTGAAGCAACTGCATGTCTGAGGAGCAAACATTGTAACAAAAGGAAATACAAATTCCTCTTAACATTTGCTTAAACTCTTTAGGATGTACACCTTTTTGACCTCATTTGATTATATTCTAACAAAGAGGGTATTTTCAGTGGCTGAATAGGCTCTGTGACTCTGTACCGAAGGAGCTGCTTTCCAAGTGAATGGCATATCCCTCCTGAAATTCTTGAAAACGATTCCTTTCTAGCATAGCAGAAGGGCTGTAAATTACAGTTTTATAGAATAAAACTAAGTGAAAAATATTCTGCTTATATACCACTCCATAGTGCTTAAAGCACTCTCTGTACAGTTTACAGTTTAATTACACAAGCTACACATTGCCCCCAAACACACACCAAGCTCAGTTTATTGACTCAGAAGGATGGAAGGCTGAGTGAACCTCGAGCCAGCTATCTGGGATTGAACCCAGGTTGGGAGCAGAGTTTTGGCTGTGCCGCAGGGCTTGGAATAAGTTGTTTGTTACTCAATTTTTGTGTTAAAAAAAATGACCCCAAAGGTTCAGGTTTCAAATTAGTTGTCCATGAAAATTAATTTCACTATGACAAAAAAAGAAATGAGAATTTGCAGTTCAGCAGCTAAAACTCTGCTCAAATGGGGTGGTACTGTATATCAGTTTGATCCAGGTAGCCAGCTTAAGGTTGACTCAGCTTTCCATCATTCTGAGGTCAATAAACTGAATAGCCAGCATGCTTGTGAGGGGGAGCAATGTGTAGCCTGCATAATAAAACTATAAACTGTCCAGTGAGTGCTCTAAGCGCTTATGGGGTGGTATATAAGTAGCACATTTTGTTTTTGTTTCAGTTTTTCATAGCATTGTGAGACTAGCTGGAACCCCAAAGCCATTTTATAACTCTCTTCTCAACAAAAACTAGACCATTTATATATGGTATATATTATTTATGTATATATACTACATTTTCTGCTGGTTTGCTTCTCGGCCAAACAGGTGTTTAGCGGTTCCCAGCTCCACCTCCATGGGCTGCATGATCACTGCAGATGATGACAGCAGCCATGAAATTAAAAGACACCTGCATCTTGGGAGGAAAGCGATGAAAAATCTAGACAGCATCTTAAAAGCAGAGACATCACCTTGGCAACAAAAGTCCGCATAGTCAAAGCTATGGTTTTTCCTGTAGTGATAGCTGGATCATAAAGAAAGCAGACCACCAAAGAATTGATGCCTTTGAATTGTGGTGCTGGAGGAGGCTCTTGAGAGTCCCCTGGACTGCAAGGAGAATAAACCTACCAATTCTAAAGGAAATCAACCCTGAGTGCTCACTGGAAGGACAGATCCTGAAGCTGAGGCTCCAAGACTTTGGCCATCTCATGAGAAGAGAAGATTCCCTGGAAAAGACCTGGAAGGACAGATCCTGAAGCTGAGGCTCCAATACTTTGGCCATCTCATGAGAAGACTCACTGGAAAAGACCTTGATGTTGGCAAAGTGTGAAGGGAAGAGGAGAAGGGGATGACAGAGGACGAGATGGTTGGACAGTGTCATCAAAGCTACCAACATGAATTTGACCAAACTCTCTGGGAGGCAGTGGAAGACAGGAGGGCCCAGCGTGCTCTGGTCCGTGGGGTCACGAAGAGTCGGACATGACTAAATGACTAAACAACAACAACAAGCCCCACCTCTTCTGGTGGGCACCCACTCAGAGGCAGTGCTCAGAGAAGGCTGGGCAGGGAAGCTTGGCTGCTGCCTCTGAGTGGGTGCCCACTGGAGGAGGCGAGGCTGGGAACCACTGAACACCTGTCTGACTGAGAACTGAATTGGCAGTCAATGCCCATCTCTAATATATGCATACATACACATGCACAAACTCCATATAAATGACATAGCCCAAACCCCAGTTGCAAAAGAAACACCATGGGTCAAGCTGTAAGCTCACAGGCAATCAATCACACAGGCAATAAATCAAAAGCAACCTTCTTAGTCATGATGGAGAACAGGAAGTTATTATGCGATCAAATGCTGGGTAGGGGGAGAGAGACAGACTAGAGCAGTGGTCCCCAACCTTGGGCCTCCAGATGTTCTTGGACTTCAACTCCCAGAAATCCTGCCCAGCAGAGGTGGTGGAGGAGGCTTCTGGAAGTTGTAGTCAAAGAACATCTGGAGGTCCATGGTTGGGAACCACTGGACTAGAGGATCACCGACTCCTCAATTTCTAATCCTCTACAAAACCTTTCTAACCCTTCATTACAAGATCCTAGCACAGAAGCAGAATGGTAACTGCAGTTTGAGAAAAGAAAAGCTTAGATGAAGTAGAAGAAGAACAAGAAAGT
>NW_018152502.1:0-16796 GCF_900067755.1 Pogona vitticeps
GCCTCCTGGAGTTTCGTCAAAGTCATGTTGGAAGTTTTGATGACACTGTCCAACCATCTCCTCCTCTGTCGTTCCCTTCTCCTCTTGCCTTCCCACTTTCCCAACATTAGGATCTTTTCCAGGGAGTCTTCTCTTCTCGTGAGATGGCCAAAGTATTGGAGCCTCAGGATCTGTCCTTCCACTGAGCACTCAGGGTTGATTTCCTTCAAAATGGATAGGTTTGTTCTCTTTGCAGTCCAGGGGACTCTCAAGAGTCTCCTCCAGCACCACAAGTCAAAAGCACCTGCCTCATTACAAGATTAAGTTCACTTCCACAATCTCTGGGTGTGCAATTTAACTGCTTTTGAACAGAATAGATTACAGTGGTGCCTTGCAAGACAATTTTAATTCGTTCCGCGAAAATCGTTGTCTTGTGAAAAAATCATCTTGTGAGGTTCCCTATGCACTGGTCTAAAAAAAAATGTCTTCCAAAGCATCGGTCTAAAAAAAAATCTTGCGAAGCATCGGTCTAAAAAAAAGTCTTGCAAAGCACGGTCATAGAAAAAAACATCTTGCGAGGCACCATAGTGATTGCAAAAAACAACCGTCTTGCGGGTTTTTCGGCCCACAAGGCAATCGTCTAGCAAGGCACCGCAGTATGTAATTACCGGATCTCAATACAATAAGTAATTAGAAATTAATTAAAGCAATCTGTAACATTTAACTCAGATTGATTAAATAAATTCCCCAAAAATGTCAAAAATCGATAATGAAACCGCGGGGGGGGGGAGCCAATGCTACTCCCCAGCCTCCGGAGTGTTGTTGCGTTTAGTCCTTGCCACTGACGCAGCAAAAAACCATTTGAAGCAACGGAGCTCTATCCTTGCTGATGCCAGGAAAGGAAGAGGGTGTGGAGAGGGGGGAACATCTCTTAAATAACGTTCCCCCCTCTCACCCAACTGTTCTCATGAGACTAGGTGTCCTGTGTTATACAGGGAGGGAGGCAAAGACGAGCCACACTGCTGAAGTTTTAACTGATTATTGGCCCAAGCATTTTGGACTTCCACCCCCAGAATCTTATGGTCAGTGGCCTCCCTGAGGCATGAAAAGATGGAGGCCTCCTTTGTCTTCCCTGAAGGACAGCCAAACATGCCAGAAAAACTCCTTTTGGGACCCATGAAGTAGACCCTGCTCTGGAGCTGTCCGTGGGACCAGCTGCAAAGTGAGCTGACCTGACAGAAGTGATTTTTGAACCCAACAATTATCAAAATCACAGTGATTTCTTACACTTCTCAGCAAAGTTCAACAGAGGATATTTTCCTCCTTTGAATCCCAGGTGAGAGCCTCAGAGGAACTCAGGAACTTCTTCTGTACAAATCCTGGAAAAGCTAGTGCATAAAGACCACCTGGGCCACTGAGCATCTGGGGCTGATGCTGAGGAAAGGCGAGGGGTGTGCCGGAGTTAGCTTTAATTGAAGCTAATCTTCCCGTCAGATGTGAGAGGAGGCATCCCGGATACCCAGTTGTATCAGAGAAGAGGCTGGCACTGCAGTCATGTTCCCTGGCTTCTAACAAGTTGGCTCTGAGAACCAAGGAAGAGAGGATGGAAAGAACTTTACTGAGCATCTCCAGCTTGATCCAGTGGTATCTGCTGATGCTGATGCTGCCACCCTGTGCTTTTCATTTGGGGATCAAGAGACAATGCCCCTGGAAGAAGATCAGTGATCGAGGCTTTTTCTTTAATTATTACAGGCCAGGAGATTACCAGATTACTGGGATCATAACTACCACAAATTCGCTATTTCGGCCGTATCTTTTCTACCGTTCTCCCTCCAGCAATATTCTTGTGTAAGTAATGGTGACTGATGCCACATTTTTTTCAACTTTCTCATGGCAAAAAGATTTCTCTCATCTGGTTCTAGAGAATCATGTACTTCCCCTCTCCTGCAGGTTTCCCTTTCCACATGTGGGAAATGCTGGAGGATAGAAGAGGTGACTCTTTTCCCTTTACCCTAGTATTTAGTAGAGGTTTATCTTAACTCTTTCCTAATTTTTAAAGAAAGGACATGTCTGTTGATTAATATCGTTGTTCCAGTGACGCTGCTGGCAATCCCAGGAAAGAGGCTGGAAGATTCAAGCCCCATCAGGAGAGCCAGGGCTGTGGACACAGTTGGTCCCAGATCCAAGTTTATTTGGTCAGGTTGTTTCCTGGTTTGGGAGTTGCAGCATTGCTAGGTGTGTTCATTACTGTTATGTGCCATCAAGTAGCCTCACACGTATGGTGACCCCATGAATGAGTGGCCTCCAAAATGTCATATCATTAGCAGCTCTGCTTAGCACTCTGAACGTCAAACCTTTAGCATCCTTTATGAAGCCACACCCTGTCATATTTAGTCTTCCTCTTTCTCTACCACCTTCAATTTTTCCTAGTATTATTGGCTTTTTCATTATTGTCTTCTCATGACGTGCTCGAAGTAAGACAAACTCAGTTTCTTCGTTTTTCCCCCCTAGAGACAGTTTGGGCTTGATTTGATCAAGGACTCACAAGTTTTCTTTCTAACCATTCAGGGTATCAGCAAAGCTGTCTTTCAGCACTATATTATTATTATTTTAAAAAAATATTCACATCAGTTTTCTTCATCATCCGATCTCAACCTTCTTCAGATTTCTTGGCTGCGGTTTCCAGTTTCTTTGATGAGTGGATGCACTGGTAATAAAAATATTGACAGTTCCAGTTTCTGAAAATCAACATTAAAGCCATATGGTTTTTCTGTAGCTCTCATCTTATGTTCACAATGGTCAACTGCAATTATTTGAGAGCATTTTATTTATTCATTTGCATTATTGTATGTTTCAAATCATTGCTGCTTTCTACCTGAATTTTTGGCATATTTTTAATTATTGAAGTTAATCCCACCAGTTTTCAATCCTCCTTCATCTGAATCCAGTCCCATTTTCCATATGAAATGAGCTGAATACAGAATGATATGTAGATACTGAATACAGATATGTAGATACAGTAAATGTCACACTTTATGGATGCTTTTTCTTATGGAAAAACATTCTTTCTCTCCAAATTCTGTCGTAGCATTGGGTCTTGTCCATCAGGACAATCAAGTTATTGATGCACACCTATTTTCTTCTGTTACTTCAAATAGCTTTATGGGTATTCCATCCAGTCCTGGTGATTCTTCCAAGCACTTTGAGCATGACTTTCACTTTATATTCAGAAATTACAGCTTTTTCAATTTCAAAGAAATTTGTTTGCTTTGAGAATCTTTTATATAAGTCTTCAGTATACTGCTTTCCCCTTCTTTTTATTTCATCCTGTGGAGATATTATGTTCTTCTGTTAATCTTTCAGCACTCGTAATGTAGGCTTACATTTCCTTTTGACTTCTTTGGTCTCATAGAAGAGATCTCTTGTTTCCCCCTTTCTCTTGTACTATTTCTTTGCACCAAGTATTGTATGGGTTATCCTTAACACCTTTTCTCAAGATTTTTTGCTTGTGATCTATCGTTAACAATTTTATATGTGTCTCTATAATCTATCTGGGCTTTTCTTTTTACTATCAAAAAGTTTGAGTGCCACAGCTGTTGTCAGTAATGACACCGTCCACTAAAGTTGCAGGTAACCTAATGCAAAAAGCGATGATCCCACTGGAGAAATAAGACCTCTGAGGAATCCCATCTTAACTTATGAAACAATGAAAGGAAAATTGCCAACTGTGGGATGTAAAAGAAATTCCTCCACTCAGTCTCCCTAATTTAAAAAGAATTTCCAAGGGGCTCAAGATGTCACCCTCATGGAGCAAAACCACAACATGGCCTTGTGCTCCCTGAAATTTCACTCACTCCAATTGGCACAGATTGCAGCCTGCTTCTTTCCTTCCTGCATTTTCTTCCCTAAGTGGGTCCAAGTCTTATCTCCCGAGATCTCCCTCCCGTGCACGAAAGGTAGTTGGGACCCATTTTTAGGCTTTTGTATGCAATTCTGAATTAGTGTGAGGGTCAGACTTAGTGTGCAATAAAAGAAAGTGGCCTTCATATCTTTTGGTTCTTAGAGTACATATTTGAATAGATGCTACAAGTGGGGTGCCAAGGTCAGGACTTCCCAAGAAGTTTTATTATTTGCTTCTACCTCACTCACAGAAAGAGTACTGATTTTAGGACTTTCTAAGAGCAGAGCTTGGAAATAGTATGTTGGGAATGAGATTCTAACATATTTTTGCACAGAAACTTGGGTGTCCTTAATTTTGACTTCTGCCTAAAGAGCTCCCTTTATGTAACAGTCTAGAAGGCATGACATTCTGGAACGTCCTTCCCTTCTTGTTTGCTGTTCGTGAGATCAACGAGAAGCCAACCCTTTTACCCAATATCACTCTGGGCTACAACATCTACGAGAATCATTTCAGTGCAAGGATGACTTCTGAGGCTTTGGTGGACCTGCTGTCTGTGGGGCAGCAGCATGTTCCAAACTACCTCTGTGGGAAGCAGACTGGCTTGTCGGTGGTTCTGGAAGGGGCTGACTCAGAAATGTCCACCCAGATTTCAACAATATTGGACATCTACAAGATCCCACAGGTATGAAAGGGGTGGAGGGTGAGTCTCCTTCTAGTTTTTAAAATCTCTATAGATTGCCACATTTGGGGGCAATGTCAGGGACAGTGAGAGATAGATAATATAAATGTTAAGAGTGTTATTGATGCTGTTGTGTGGATACAAATTACTTCTTATTTCTAATTTTGGTGTGGAATCAATAAAGAAGATCCTTGAGTATTCATTTAGTTATTATCAGTTTTGATCCACAGAATCATGCATTTTCATACATCAGCTTTCCTGAGCCAGAAGTGGTAGGCCTCATTTCACCAAACAGCTTAAGAAATAAATAGAAAAGAAGTGCAGGGAGGATTAGGACCTGGGAAACTGGCTTGAGAAAGCCATTATAGCCATGATATGTCCAACCTCAAGTGGAAAATGTAGAGGAACAGGGATGAGAAACAGCAACAACAATGGATGGATGTCCTGCATACCAGAAATGTCAGGTAGCCCAGAATGAAATGTAATTCAGATGCTGTAGACGAAGGAAGGAAGGAGGGAAAATGAATTTTGACAGAAGCAAGGGCTGGGCTAAATCAGGTAAAACAGTCCGAAATATGTCTCTCTCTTTCTGTGAGGGATGTTATCTTCCAAAATGTTTTTAAATGGAGGAAGCTGCATTCTTCTACTGTAGCCACAGTTAGGAACTGAGCTAAAATCATTTTAGATCATCTGAAGAATCTGAGCTTTGTTCTTTTTCTCATTAGGTCAGTTATCGTTTCATCAGTCAAATGCCAGAGAAGAAACACCAATACCCTTTTTTCTATCGAGCAGTCCCAAATCAGGAGCCTCCTTACCTGGGGATTGTCAAACTGCTCCTGCACTTCAGGTGGACATGGATCGGCCTCCTGGCTCCAGAAAATGAAAGCGGAGAAAGATTTATGGGCACTTTCTCAGCTGTGATCACAAAGAACAGCATATGTATTGCTTTCTCAAACAAAATGCCCATAGGAATTTCCTTCACAAGAACATATTATACATTGGTTCCCAATCTTAGCAGTACTAAAGTTAATGTTGTTGTCTGTCAAATAGACTCTCAGGCCATGTTGATTCTTGCAGTGATAATTCAAACAAGTGGAGTGACAGTGGGCAAAGTGTGGATTGCAACAGCTTTGCAGGATCTTACTGTGAGATTGTTGTTCGAAATGTTTGATCTCCAGTTCACCCATGTTTACTTGTCCTTCTTGATCCAGACCAACAAAGGGACACAATATAATGATTTTGAGAAGATTCTCTTTAATAATGACCAGTTAAGCAGGACAGCATTTCGTTGTTGCTCTCCAAGAGATACGTTGTCTGTGAAAGTCTGGAACAGGTGCATTGAGAAAGAGAAGAGGGAGAATCTGCCCCAGGATGTGATCGAGAGGATCCTGTCTCAGGACAGCTACAGCATTTACACTGCCATCCAGGTTGTGACACAATCTTTGCATGCAGCACACCTTTCCCAGTCAAATTGGCGGAAGACAATGGGTGGGCATAGCCTGGCAGCTCAAAGGATCCAGCCATGGCAGGTACTCCGTTTTGTTCACAGAAGGTTCCAGGGAAAACTGTTATTAATTGCTGAAATCAAGATCTGTGAGGGTCCGGTGGCGGTGGGAGCAGATTTTCTGTGTGGGATCTGTTGTCCCAATGAACCATTGGTGAAATGGGCCTTTGTTAAAATGAGAATTCTCTTGATGTCCAGTTCACCAATCTGCTTCTCGGCTGCACAGACAAATCTGGGTTTGGTCTCTACAGAATTTATGTATTGGCTGCCCAGTTGGGGGAATGGTTTAGGGCTTCATGGCCTGTATCAGCCTCTTCTAAATGAGAACAGGCTCAGATATGAAGCCATTCTGGTTTGATTTCCTAATCCCCACCCCCGATTTTAATAGATTCAATGGTGAGGATTTCAGTTTTCTTCTTGTATGCCATGATGTTGGTTTGAATTTAACAGATTCTCCATGAATGAGTGACCTCCAATACGTTCTGTTCTGCACAGCCCAGCTCAGCTCTCTCAAACTCAAGACAGTGGGCTTTTTAATTGGGTAAATTCATCTCCTACAGTATTTGCATTTTCCCTTTTCCTGTTGCCGTAAACTTATCCCAGTAGTCTTTCATTGTGGCTTTTCTTCTCGTGATGTGCTCAAAATACTATTGACTCAGTTTAGCCACTTTTCCTAATAGACTTCCAGTTCTTCATGATCTAGTTATATTATTTTAAAAACCCTACTAATTATTCCAAGCTCCAAGACTTCCAGGCTAACAAGAACTGATGCATTTGACTCCCTGAAATCACTAGAGTTTTCAGGGGATCCATATGGTGAGGGCCAAGTTGACTAACAGGATTTCCTGATTGTCTAATGAGCTTGCTTGTCCTTTTAGCTTCATCCTTTTCTTAAAAATGTCCAGTATTACAATATTGCCATGAATGGAGTTTATTTGGATGAGAATGGGGAGCTGGCAGCTGACTTCCATATCGTGAACTGGTTAATGTTTCCCAACAAGTCGACCGCTGGAGTAGAAGTTGGGCGTATAGAGAGACGGGACTCCCCTGAGATCAAGGTGACCGTTGATGAAAATGCCATTGGATGGTCCAGTTGGTTTAACCAGGTGGGAGAAACCACTTGTTTCATTTCAATCTCTTGATTTCCCCATGTTTTAAAATCCCATCGCATTTTTTCCTTATGATCTTCCTACAGTATTTTGGATTTCAAAAGTGTTTTCCTGTACCAAAAGGACTGTTCTCTTGCTCATGTTCTGTACCTTGTATTAAGATTAATTGCAAGATTATAGTGAATCATGTCCTGTACATGGGGATCATCCACAAACAGGAGACAGAGGAGCCATATGAGGTCTTGGAGAATTGTGGAAGGACGGCAGGTCTGCTGTGGGGATTGTTTGGTTTTCTGAAGGGAGGCAGGCCAAATGGAGCCCCTTGAGGTGCAGATGCCGTGCAGATGCAAAGATCATGCCAAATGCCTCCTGGACCTCAACATGACCTTAAGCTACCCTACTCCAGCCTGGTCCTATTAAGTTCTCCAGACCATCTTGAATAAAAAAGGAATGGTGATATGGGTGTCACATGTTAATAAAAACCCTGCATGCAATTAAAACTCTCCCCTTAAGATCTTAACTCTTCCATAAATAATTTCCACCAATGCGGAAATGAATCTACTAACTAGCTGCTTCTCCTGATGCCCAGACGATGCCCTTTTCTAGATGCACCAAAAGTTGCCATCCAGGACATGTCAAGCTGGTGAAGGAGGGAGAGCCCGCCTGCTGCTATGGCTGTGCCCCGTGTGCAGGAGGAACCATCTCCACTCAGGAAGGTGGGTAACTCTGGGGCGACAGAGGTTTTCAGGAGAAGCATTACTAAGCATAACTCACCTGTACTGTCTGCTTTTCACTGTAAATCCCACATCTGTTG
This sequence comes from Pogona vitticeps, assembly GCF_900067755.1. Lineage (NCBI taxonomy): Eukaryota > Metazoa > Chordata > Lepidosauria > Squamata > Agamidae > Pogona > Pogona vitticeps. The sequence continues at coordinate 7,987 of NW_018152502.1, forward strand.
TTTTCTGAAGAATTTGAAGGGAGGGTTACTAAAAAGGAAGTCAGCATCCTATGCCTTTTGGCCCCAGTAGGATGTGTAGGGCCAGGTTTCTTGAGCCTGTGGTAGAAAATCATAACTTCACTGTGTGTGAGGTAATCTTCAACCCACCGGTGGTGGAAAAAACAGAGGACTAAGGCAAGGGTCCACTCACACACTGTAGAAGGTTCTTCAGAAGCATCTGAGACAGTTCCTCTATGTTACAGTAATACAAATGTGGTTTGAGATGGATTTGTAAGGTTTTGTAAGAGAATTTGTTGGCTCATATCGGTACATTTTGATGAGCTAAAGTTTGAATGGGGAAAGTAGAGTTTAAATCTGCTTAGATTTTATTAAACATGTATGCCACACATCTGGGAACATAAAATGGAAAACACTCAGGTATGTTGTACAGATCCGTGGAAAGGAATACCAGAATACAGATCTAAAATCAAGACAATTAATGATTTCAACTCCTGCTTTATTCAAATTAATTCAAATTAAATTTGAATTTAAATTAAACCTGACATATGGTTGTCTAATTTTCCCTTCAGTCCTCCAGTAAGTCATGGGAGTTGGAGACTCTACTTCTGTTAATGAGGCCTAAAATATCATTGGCCTTTCTTGCAGCCACATCACACTGTTGGCTCATATTCTGCTTTTGATAGATAACAAAGATCCTTCTGGGTTGTGATATACCTGAGCCAGCTGTCCCTCTCCTGTAACTGTTCAAGTGTTTTTCCCCCTCTAGCTGTAGAACTTTACACTTATCCTTATAAAATTTCATTCTGTTGTTTTCAGCCCATTGCTCAAACCTGTCAAGGATCTTTTGAATTTTGTTCCTGCCTTCTGAGGTATCAGCTCTTCCATCCAATGTTGTGTCATCATGCATTTCCTGCACCCCTCATCCAAGTCATTAGTGGTGGGTGCAGGATTGAGCCTTGTGGTACCCCAGTTGTGCCACTGCCTAGCACTAGCAGAAATTAGAAGGAACATTTCTTCCCAGACACTGAACATAAGGGGATGTTTACTGGAGCAGATCAGTGGATCATCTGGCCCAGCACCCTGTTTCTCACAGTAGCCACCCAGATACATTTGGGAACCACATCAGCAGGAAGGCAGAGCCCGTTGCTGTCATTGCCCTCAGCAGCTGGAGTTGCTTTTCATATTGCTGGATGGATGTATATAGCCATTATGATGAAATGCACTAGTAGAAAAACCCTCTCTTCCCATCCCTACAACGTTCTATTCATTTGTGTAGTTTGTTGTATCTGGAATATTATTGATCTGAGGCAGAATGTTGTGCTGCTGCTGAAACTGCTGTTTTTCCTGTTCTTTACCTGGCTGTGCCCCCTTCCACATCCTATCCTCACTGTGTTTTTCATCCATTCATATGCTCAGTCTCACACAAATCCCCTTTTATGCTGACTTCCCTTTAATGCTGGACTGCATTTGCCATGAACCTTTATCTCTCTAAAGGCAGTTACAAACCATCAACATTGAGAGGCCATATATTCCACATTCCCTTTTAATAAATGCAAAAGACCAGTGATGATAACTGATGTAAGACGGATTATATGAATGCTGAAGCTGTTGTAATTCTTTCTAGATGCAGAGGACTGCAACAAATGTCCAGATGATCAATTTTCGAATGAGGACCGAGATCAATGTGTTGACAAAATTATCAGCTTCCTCTCTTATGAAGAACCTTTGGGGATCTCCCTTACTTTCTTGGCCCTGCTCTCATCCCTAAGTACACTCTTGGTGTTAGGAATATTCGTGAAACACCGAGAAACGCCCATCGTCAAAGCCAACAACCGGGACCTCACTTATGTCCTCCTCGGCTCCCTCCTCTTTTGCTTCTTGTCCCCCTTTCTATTCATTGGCCAGCCCCAGAGAGTGACCTGCCTTCTCCGACAAACTGCCTTCAGTGTCATCTTCTCAGTTGCTGTCTCTTCCCTGTTGGCAAAAACCGTCATGGTAGTGGTAGCCTTTATGGCCACTAAGCCAGGGAACACGATGAGGAAATGGCTGGGGAAGATTTGGGCCAACTCCATTGTCCTTTCTTGTTCTGGTATTCAACTGGGCATCTGCATTGTTTGGCTGGGCGTCTCTCCTTCATTCCCAGACTCTGACCTGCATTCCCAACCTGGGCTGATCATACTGCAGTGCAACGAGGGCTCTGTTGTGATGTTTTATAGTGCCCTTGGCTATATGGGCTTTCTGGCTGCCACCTGTTTCACCCTGGCGTTCCTAGCCAGGAAGCTGCCTGGGGCCTTCAATGAAGCCAAGCTGATCACCTTCAGCATGTTGGTCTTCTGCAGCGTTTGGGTGTCCTTTGTGCCCACCTACCTGAGCACCAAAGGGAAGTACATGGTGGCCGTGCAGGTCTTCTCCATCCTATCCTCCAGTCTGGGGTTGCTGGGCTGCATCTTTGTCCCCAAATGCTACATTATTGTGTTTAGACCTGACCTGAATGCCAAGGAGCATTTGATGTTAAAAATCCAGGATGATAACTGATTCTTCATTTTAGGGGGGGAAACTGTCACTTCTATGTCTTCTGTACTTACGATGAACTAGCGTATTTCCTTAATCAACATATTATCTAACCACATTCACTGAGGGAACAAGTAGAAGGGAAGAGAAAGATGGTATTCTATCCCCTAGTAGAGGAAAATTCAACAAAATGACTTATTTGAAAGTGTGAGCAGTGTCAGTGGGCATTTCCTTCTCTATGGTGAGTGAGCCAATTGGTCACACAGGTGGGTAGTGTGGATAGAACAGGTTTCAGTGAGTCCCCTAGCAATCATAAGTAATGCATGGTGCTTCTGATCTCCCAGTGCTGCGGATCATGTGATTACAGTGTTTGGGCGGGAAGATGCACTGGGGCCGTGCCCGGACAACCAGTCAACAATGAGGAGGAGGTTTATTGCTCTGTATGGAAGTGAGAGCTGGACCATAAAGAAAGCAGACCACCGAAGAATTGATGCCTTTGAATTGTGGTGCTGGAGGAGGCTCTTGAGAATCCCCTGAACTGCAAGGAGAACAAACCTATCAATTCTAAAGGAAATCAACCCTGAGTGCTCACTGGAAGGACAGATCCTGAAGCTGAGGCTCCAGTATTTTGGCCATCTCATGAGAAGAGAAGACTCCTTGGAAAAAAACGACCGAGGATGAGATGGCTGGACAGTGTCTGCGAAGTAACCAACATGAAATTGACAGAACTCCGGGAGGCAGTGGAAGATAGGAGGGCCTGGCGTGCTCTGGTCCATGGGGTCACGAAGAGTCGGACACGACTAAACGACTAAACGAAACGAAGGTGCCATTAAACCCAGAACTGTTTTTATTGAGTACGATATCTGATAATATAGATAAGTCAAAGGAATATATAGCTATATATATTGTTACGGCAGCCAGAATTCTATATGCTAAAAATTGGAAAAGCCCAACAGTACCGAAAGAAGATCTTATTGAAAAGATACGGGAAATAGCAGAAATGGATGTGATGATTTGTGTTTTTATGTGTATTAGAATGGGATATGTAGTCCTAAGATTGTCCCAATAGCATCCATTTTGATTTAAAGTCTGTTCTGTAGTAGGAAAGTTTTACATGCTGTTTCAGAGAAACTTCGCTCTCTGGTTATCTCGTTGCTAAGATGAGCAGAGAGCAGAGACTTTCGTAGTCAAAATAATTCTGCCACAAAGAATGATAACAACTGAAGCTCCATGAGAAAGTTAGGCGGAACAACAAGACCCAGGAGGGGGTGTTCCTTATGAAGCATTCTGGGAAGAAGAAGGAAGTGAGTGAGGAGTGGGAAAAAGATGGAGTTTGCCTGAGAAAGGGGCAGACACGTGCTTTTCCCATAATGGACTATTTTTCCTACCATGGACTGGTTTTCATCTAGCATCAACCTTTGAAGACCCAAGACACGTGAGATGGATTATTTATGCTTTTTGTTAGTTAGCATAATTCTATTTCTTTATTTTTTCAGCTGGAGTGGGGGGAGTGGAGTGTTCCGTTGGTATTGAATGAAAATGTACCTACTAAACTATTTTACTATCAACTGAATTCTTTTCTAAAGCAATTCTTTTCAATAAAGCAGTAATGATTAAATCTGCAGGTGTTAGTTTTTGCACAGACTGGCTGAATGTCTAATTGGCCACGTGTGTTTGCTACCCAAAGTTCCAGAGCCAGATTATTCTGAGTATAGCTCAAGGATGTGTCTGTGTGTGTTGCTTTCTTAATAAGGAGATTGGCTTTCTGAGGAAGAAATTTAGACAGGACCTGGCTGAGATCTAAGTGGCTCTGCTCAGCAGTTAGAGGTTTGTCTGGATTTCGTACTCGTCCCAATTTCCGGCACCCCCATAAATCTTCTTGGAGATAAGGGGCTGCTTACAATGGATATTCTATCAGAAGTCATGAAGGACTTATCCCTTGCAAAAGGAATAGAAAGATGGGATCTATTCAACAAGTAGACTGAATCAACAGGCAGTATGTGAATAGCATATATTGAAATAAGAACTTAATCTAGAAGGCAGAAAAGAGTAAACAGAATAACTTAAAATCTTGATATGGCAATAGGTATAGAATGGATGTTAATATGTTATTGTCTCCCCTCTTCCTCATTAATTCCAATCCCATTTTTCCTTTCTGTCACCCTTTATGTTAAAAAATAAAAAAAATTGGGGGGGAAAAACAATGAGGAGGAGGCTTGAGCTCCAAGGTGGGCAAATTTGGGCCAGCCAGGTTCTCACTTTCTTCACGACCACGGGGACTTGGGGCTTGGGACTCACCCATTATCTTGGTTAGGGGTCCGTTGAGACCCCTCTGCAGAACCTGATTCTGTACTACCGCAGGACCCCCCTTTCATCAAAGGAATTTAATGATTAGTTAAATAAAGTGTGGCCCATGTTTATTCCACATATTTGTCTCGTGTCTTGATTCCGGGGTGGGGGTGGGGTAATCTGTTTGGCCACAGTGAAGGCCAGAGTATGGGAAACAAACACAAAGAGTTGCAAATCTTAGCTCAGGAGAGTACATATGACTTCATAGAGATAAATGAAACTTTTTGGGATGACTCCCATGACTGGAACTCAGCAATTGAAGGGTATAAATTGTTCACAAAGGAAAAAATAGAAAGGGAGGTGGAGTAGCAGTACAGTGGTGCCTCGCTAGATGATAATCCATTCCACTGAAATTGCTCTCTAGCGAAATCATTGTCTAGCGAAAAGCAAATCGTCATCTAGCGCAAATCCATTTGCGAAGCAGGGACCAAACATTATCCAGCAAAATTCCCCCATAGGAATCACTGTTTTGCGAATCGCTATAGCGATCGCAAAAAGTAAATGTCTAGCGAAAAAACTGTCATGCGCGGTAACTGTCTAGCGAGGCACCACTGTATATGTCAAAAACACACATTCCTGCACAGGAGGAAGAGCATTGTTCTCCCATCTGGATTAATATTTGGGCAAAAAATAAAAGGAACATAGTGGTTGGAGTATACTACCGACTGCTCAATGAAGAAGATGTGGATAAAACCTTTGAAAAACAAATTGTAAGAATTTCAAAGAAACACAATGCAGTAGTAATGGGAGATTTCAATGATCCTGGTATCTCTTGGGAGGCAAATTCTGCCAAACATGGCCCTTCTAAGAAATTCCTGATTTGTGTAGCTGATAATTTTCTATTATAAAAAGGGGGGGAAGAAACTAGAAGAGTAGTTATCCTGGACTTGATTCTAACAACAGAGGTGACTTCGTGGAAGAAGTGTCAGCAAGAGGGACTCTTGGGGAAAGTGACCATTTGAGTTCTTAATTACAAAGGACACAAAAGCAGAGTGTAGCTACATGTCTACTCTGAACTTTAGGAAAGCAAGTTTTAAAAAACTCAGAACACTGCTAGATAAGGTCTCATGGCAGGAGAGCCTAACAGGAAAAGGAGTGCTTGACCACCTTATCTATCTCCTGAGAAACCTATACATGGGACAGGTAGCAACAGTTAGAACTGAATATGGAACAACTGATTGGTTCAAAATTGGGAAAGGAATACGGCAAGGCTGTATATTGTCTCCCTGCTTATTTAACTTATATGCAGAATACATCATGTGGAAGGCTGGACTGGAGGAATCCCAAGCCGGAATTAAGATTGCCGGAAGAAATATCAACAACCTCAGATATGCAGATGATACCGCTCTGCTGGCAGAAAGTGAGGAGAAATTAAAGAAGCTCGTAATGAGGGTGAAAGAGGAGAGTGCAAAAAAAACCGGTCTGAAACTCAACATCAAAAAAAACTAAGATCATGGCCACTGGTCCCGTCACCTCCTGGGAAACAGAAGGGGAAGATATGGAGGCAGTCACAGATTTTACTTTCTTGGACTCCATGATCACTGCAGATGGAGACAGCACTGATCTGTTTCCAGGCACAATTCAAAATGCTGATTTTAACCTATAAACCCTTAAACATCTTGGGTCCAAGCTACCTCAAGGGCTGTGTTGTGGTGCTGGAGGAGGCTCTTGAGAGTCCCTGGACTGCAGGGAGATCAAACATATCCATTCTAAAGCAAATCAACCCTGAGTGCTCACTGGAAGGACAGATCCTGAAACTGAGGCTCCAATACTTTGGCCATCTCATGAGAATAGAAGACTCCTTGGAAAAGACCTTGATGTTGGGAAAGTGTGAAGGCAAGAGGAGAAGGGGACGACAGAGGATGAGATGGTTGGACAGTGTCTGCGAAGCAACTCAAACATATCCATTCTAAAGCAAATCAACCCTGAGTGCTCACTGGAAGGACAGATCCTGAAACTGAGGCTCCAATACTTTGGCCATCTCATGAGAATAGAAGACTCCTTGGAAAAGACCTTGATGTTGGGAAAGTGTGAAGGCAAGAGGAGAAGGGGACGACAGAGGATGAGATGGTTGGACAGTGTCTGCGAAGCAACCAACATGAATTTGACCCAACTCGGGGAGGCAGTGGAAGACCTGGCGTGCTCAGGTCCATGGAGTCATGAAGAGTCGGACACAACTAAACGACTAAACAATGATGAGGTGGGAGAAGGCAATCTGCCAAATATCGAGGTCCCAAACTGCTGACAACCTACCCTATATGGTTGAAGGCACCAATCTCTTTTTATTCGGATACACAACAAATTGCTGCAGGTGATATACTGGCACCAGCCAAACCGGCGCTGGGTTGACCAGCTTCCTAAATTCATGGAACTCTATACTCATGACCAGGTACCCTTTTCATGTCTTGGTGCCAGGGCCAAGCCTATTGCTCTTTCTGCATCTTCGCACCAATTTGCCAAAACTCTGGGGGTTGAGTCTATGGGAAGCCATTGGCTCCAGGTCTAGCTCCCTGAACCACTCAATCTGTTCGCGCAAGAATGCATCAGCTAGTCTATTGTCTATGCCTGGTATATGCTGGGCCTGCACTAATATGTTAAACTACAAGGCCCATAGCGTGAATGCTCTAACTAATGTCTTTACTCATTCAGATTGCGACGTCAGGTAGTTTATGATATAAAGAACTGCCTGATTGTCACACCAAAATTGCACCACGGAGTTTCACCACTCCTCCGCCCATAGCCATAGCAAACCAACCATTGTGAAAAATTCTAGAAATGTCAAATCCCTGGTAATGCCAGACCTATGCCATTCTTCTGGCCATGTGCTGACTCACCGTCTACCTCTAAAATAGATTCCAAACCCCTAAGATCCAGCAGCGTCTGATTGTACCTGAAAGTCTGCCTTCAGTCCTATGTCACCTCTCCAAAATGATATCCCATTGAACTCTGATAGAAATTGACTCCGAACTCGGAGGTCCTCCTTCATACAACATATACACCTAGTCCTGTATAAAGGGTGTTGCAGACCCTTCATTGTGTTGCAAAGCCAGTGCAAAAATGCACGCCCGGACACCACAACTCTGCAAGTGAAATTAAAGAGGCCCACAATCTCCTGGAGCTCTCACAGAGACAACTTTTTCCTTTGCAAAAGCGCAATTATCCTAATCTTAAGGTCAGCTTTTCCCTTTGTAACAGTGCAATTATCCTAATCAGCTAATTTGTTATCTGGCAGCCTCAATATCTGCTGAACAGTATCTAGTTGAATACCTAGAAAAGTAAAGGATGTGGCTGGTCCCTCTGTTTTTACCTCTGCCAGGGGTAAGCCTAGCTCCTGTGCAATTGATTGAAAAGTGCTTACAATGAATCTACATTTTCCTGTATTCCTTTCTCCACAAAAAAGGTAATCATCTAAATAATGAGCAGTAGACATACAGCCCACCCTGCTCCTAAGTTTCTACTCAATAAACGAGCTGAAACGCTCAAGTGCAGTGCATGAAACCGAACAGCCCATAGGAAAAGCTCTGTCAATTTAAAAGAGTCTCTGAAAATGAATTCTGAACAGGTCAAAATCCTGTGGATGAACTGGCAAAATCCAGAAAGTGGATTTTATATCAAATTTCACCAGCTCCACCCCCACACCGCTCTTTTGTACCATGCGAACTGCCTCATCAAAGGAGGGGTAGCACACGGTACAAAGCTCCTAAGGGATGGCATTGTTAACTGAGACTCCTTCTGGGAAGGAGAAGAGCTGTATTAGCCTAAACTCGCCTTGGGCCTTTTTTGGCATTATTCCATAGGTCAGAGAACAGGGGTAAATTACCCCAAATTGGGTACAAGTGAAAATCCTGGGGATAATAAGCAGACTGCTACCCCCCTCCCTCCCTCCCACCCCCACCATCTGCAGCCAAACATCAAATTGTAAGCCACCTCTCCCTGTTACTTCCTGGTTG
>NW_018152503.1:0-21941 GCF_900067755.1 Pogona vitticeps
TGGAAGCGAAGGACTGGCCGGCTGTCCCAGGGGATGCCCAGGTGTGTTCACACAATGCTTTCTGCTCTTTGGAGGGGTTCTTTCTATGTCCCCCCTCCCTCATTACGCTGATGAAGGGAGTGGAGAACCTTCATGCACCTAAATGATATTCAGACTCAGAGGAGCATCGTGAGTGTTATGCTCATGCGCCTTTTAAAAATGTAGTCCTGCTGTTGTTTTTTCCTCAGGATTTGTTATCTAAATGGGTAACGCTGTGCTTTTGTGACCTCTCTTTTCCTCCCCCGCTCCATCGACTCTACAAGGGTATCTCTCCAATGTCAGTTTTGTCAGGACATGAGCGCAACGTGTACAACTGAAACCACTCAGGAGTCTCAGTCCAGTCAAGACGTCTGTGTTTCGACTGTCTCGGAAGTCACCATGAGTAAGTGGGCTGATGCGTCTCTCCTACAGACGGACATTTCTGTCAACCACAAAACGCTGGGGGTGTAAAGAGCCACCCTTTGACTTGACATGTGGGCTAAAGCTTCTATATTGCTTCGGCTGTTCTATCTATTTCTTGAGATAAAACTCCACCTCTTGCCTATTAAGTCAGTCAGAGCCACTACAGTGCAGCACACACAGAGTCAGACATTGGAGCTCTGCAGAACTGGGTTCAAATTGTTGTTGTGGGTTTTTCAGGCTCTTTGGCCATTGTTCTTCCTAATGTTTTGCCAGTCTCTGGATTCAAATCCCTGTGCAGTCCCAGAAACTCACAGGGGGGCTGGCAATTTCAAATCATTCCTTCCACATCTGACGTGCCTCAAAGATCCCGCTAGCTCTTCTATATGTTGGAAGTGACCTGACAGCAGAGAACACTAGATTATGTCATTAGCACTCGAATTATTGTGGTTTATCTGGTCAGTTTTTATTGGACTACCTTGGGAGCTATAAAAAGTCTGCCAATCTATGTTAGAAGATAACAGGTTTCCTCATCAGCCATCATGTTACAAAAAGCAGGTGGGGAGAATATTGTTGTTGCTAAAGCCATGTAGTTTGCATGCTGTTTTTGAATTGTAATGATAAGAAAGAGAACCGAAATGATAAGGAAATAATTAAGAGCAGCAAACTTGCCCAGATTTTTATGCCTTTGAAATAATAATCATGTTCCAATTCTGACTTATGGCAACCTTTTTCAGGATTTTCTAGGTAGAGAATACTCAGAAGTGTCTCACCCTTCCCTTCTTCTGGGGGTGCCCTGGGACTGTGCAACTTGCCCAAGGCTACCTAGGCTGGCTCTTCTCCCAGGAGGCCCAGTGAGAAAACTCTCAAACTCTGGCTCTGCAAGCGAGCAGAAGTTTGACACAATAATAGCACCTTCTCTTAAAAGAAGCTTCTTCAGATCCCTAGGACAGCAAAACTGGTCTGACTGCCCCTCCATCACTAGTCATTTCTGTCCCATTCTTTCCCTTCACAGACGGCTTGAGGGTGTCCTTGTCTTTCAAATCATGCCTTGACCATGAGTTTTGCCAGGCAGGCTTTTATACTGCCAGTGTGGAAGAAGATGGTCCCATTCGGACCCAGATCACCTGCTGCCAGGAGGACCAGTGTAACAGCGGGGCTCTTCAGTGTAAGCATCCCTAGGCAATGATACAACCCAATGATACAATATCATTCCCTGGGTCATGTTTAAGGAGCAAAGGGACTACAGGAAGAAGACCTCAGTCAAGAAAATATTTTAAGTCTTGGAGGAAATGAGGTCTTTAATGTTCAGGGGGGAAAATTGACTGAGAAAATATTTGTCCCAACCAGATCTAACTGCAATGACCGTTTTTTTCCCCACCAGTACCTGATCCAAAAAAGCTGGTTTCCAATGGGTTTTAATGCCCCGGCTGCTTTTCCACCCATTCGGATCACTGTGACAGTAAAGGAATGGACAGCTGCACACAGAAAGAAGACCACTGCTTCAACCTGGCTGGTTCCATCAAAAGAAGTAAGTCTTGTGAGATGATAGAGAGCAGGAGTCTCCCTTTCTTTGTGCTCTCTGTCCAAAGATGTTTCGAGTGGTGTTCGCTCCTTGCACTCAAGTACCACATACAGAGAGTTTTGGCACTCCAGATGTGTTACACTACAACTTCTAGCATCCTGGTCTGTACTGCCAGTGGCAAGGGACTATGGGAGTTGTAGTCCAAAAAAATCTGAAGTGCCAGTGATTCACCATGCCTGGTCTACTACCATCTTTCCCAGCAGAAAACTGAACCTGCTATGTTTGTAGGCGAGACTAAGACTTTGCTATTAAATGAATGAATAGTCTACGTATTTCCAATAGCATGAATTTTAATGGTGCATCTAAGATAGCTGTTTTTTTTTAAAAAAAAATAAATTGTTTCTCAAAGAATATCTTCTCTCCTAACAGGCATTTTGAATGGAAGGAGTGCTTTCCAAGGTTGTACGACAGCCAAGGCATGCAGCTTCAAAAAGGAAGCAGTAAAGGCAGCAAATCAAGTTTTTGGAGTCTACATTTCCCAGGTAGACTGCAAACCGGCAGAAAAATTTACCCCCCCCCGCCCCGAGCATCGTAGAATGAAGAAAATGAAGACATCCAGAATGAAGAACATAGTCTAGTGCTTAAGACCAGACAGATTTCGATAAGAGGACTCGTTGCTCTTGGTGGCTGCAATGAGCCACTATGACTAGCATTGCCAACTTTTTCAGCAGCCTCCACTCCTGTGTTTTCTCCAGTGGTCATGCTGGCTGGGGAGGATGTGATTTGTTGTCATATGTGCCTGTAGGGGACCCAGGTAAAGGGAGCCAACTGCAGCATCTCTGGACTTAAACTGTGAGCCCTTCCTGGATCGTTCCACCTCCTCTGCAGAACAGGCAAGCAAGGATAGAGAGCTTTGGATTCTCTGCCACTTTATTGTAGAAAATCAGTGGAAGAGACTGAAAGGTCCTTCCTGCCAAGAAAACGATGAAGGCTTGCCATGGGTGTTGATGGCACTTCGAAATGTCAGCGAACTGCTTGGCCCCAAAAGCTTGGAAAGAGGATCCCGTAGAATAGAAGACAAAGCAGGATCTCAGGAGAAGCCCCAGAAGCCCCTGGGGTCGAGGTGACAAGAAATACACCTCTGCCATTCCCAGTAAGAGTGGAACAAGAGGTCCAGGCTTCACACAAGCCTCTCAGTGCAGCCACAGAAATGTTTGAAGCGTGCAATCCTTTTCAACCCGGCTGGATAGATCTGTAGATCTATAAGGGTCCTAGCCAGGATTCCAGAGAAGGGAGAGGCTATAGAAGAATCTTAGAACTGCATAGCTGGAAGGGACTCTATGGATCATCGGGTCCAGCCTCGGTCAACAAATGCCATCGGGAGGATTTGAACTCACAACCTCTGAGGGCTCCACAGCCAGAGACCTCAACCACTGAACTCTCCACCCATTACTTCTGTCAATAAAGCAATGCTTTGACAATTTTCTCCTTCTCCAATTCTCTTCTCCCATCTTGTTCTGCCAGCAATTTCATTGATGAAAGAATAATTAATAAACATGGGTACATTTTTTTAAAAATTATCTGGCCATCTTGCCTCATCCTTTCTCTCTCCCCTCCCAATTTCACACCCACTGTGCCAGCCAAAAACCAGAGGTGGTCTGTTGTCTTTCATTATTGCAAGCCATCTTGCGTACTTTTGAAGGAGAAAAGGGAGGTAAAATATTTTAAATTAAAACCTTGCTTTATTAGGTTTTAGAGGTGTTATACAGATTTGATTCAACCATGAATTTTGATTCTAAAAGCCATCAGTCCATGACTGCAATGGTTTCTGGGTGATGCTAATGTGATGGAGGAGAGCTGTAGATTCTGGTGATATTAGACTTTTAAATACTTATACTTTTACCCCTGTGTTCTCCACAGCTTTTCTCTCCAAGGTCTTCCAAATTGACCCATGTTTTCTTCTTTCCCTTCTTAAAAACACTACCCGTTTTCTTACTTGGCCTTAAATCAGCTATGGTGGCACCCATACTTCACCACGATTGGCCCTCTGCCTCTCCCAGTTCGGTCCATTCCCTGTCTCCCACAGGAAGGATGGTGTGGAAAATACTGACAACATCAGCACAGAAAAAGATTCTTAAAGGGGAAAAAGTCTGGGAGATCCTACGGTGGAAGATGGCTGTCCCTTCCCTGATTCGAGCATCGGCTCAAAGATCTGAACAGCAGAGAGAGATCTTCCAAGAAGGGAAGGTGGAACAGATGCTCATTGTAGGAAGTCGAGACCAGATCTGCAAGAGCGAAATGAGAAGGAAGACAACCACCACAGTCAATAGAAAGCAAACAGGCAAAAGGGATGAAATAGAACACAATCACGAACAGAAGGCAAAGCAAAGGAGCCCCGCCAGGAGTGGCAAGACCAGGCTGTATTGGGTAGAGATTCCAAGCGCATGGCTGCATGTGTTGACCTTGATGTCCACATTGCGGCCAGCAGCAAACAGCGCTCCCGCTCCCATGTCGCACATGTTCCTGGTGGCGCATCCTGTAAAGGCGACTTGTTCGTCCTTGAATTCGTCTGTGGGATGAAAGTGTAGAAAACAGTTAGCTGCTATGGATAAATGGAGAAAGCTTCCCACTTACACTCCTTTACACAAACCAGGGCAGATCCAGAATCCTGTGGGTGATTTGCATAAGGGAAACCACAGAATTTGCAGCAGCAAATTGACACTCACTCCATAGGAACTGGTTGCATTCCCGGGCACACATATTCAATCATGCAAGCAGGTGTGGCCAGAAATGTAACCAGCACCCCCTTTCACTTATGCAGGCATAAATCACCAATAGGATTCTGTTTATCATGTTTCCCTAGAAGTGCTTGCAGGTTGGCACATCCCTTTTGAGAAATCTGAAATCTGGAACTGAAACAGGATACTTTGGTTGGCTGAATCAGGTGATCCTGGGCTAATCTTAGCAGCAGAACTCTCCCTTTATCTAATGTCAAATAGAAACTCAGCCTAGGACTACAATTCCCAGAACCCCCTGCTCTGGATGGCCATGGTCCACAACGGCAGGAGGGTTCTGTACTTGTAGACTAAAACTACACTTCTCTGTCATTTGTTGGAAATAATGTTGGATGGAGTCTTTCTGTCTTCCTCGTCCACCAGCTGTACCAACAGGAGTCAAGGGCCCTGCAAGGGAAGCGTGCCTCAAAATCCACGGCACGGATCATGCCTAGCCTATAAGCCCACCTACCTGTACTTGCAATGGTGGCAAAGTGGATGCAGTTGGTCAGGAGGCCAGTACACGCCACTGTAGTGTGATTCAGACAAAAATGTGCGCCACGGGCAAAGCACGAATTGCAACGAACCCCGTTGGGAATCTGAGGTGCTGTTTGTACTGTGGAGAGAAAAGTGAGAGGAGAGGAACTGACTCTTGGCAAAAATGCAGTGATTTTACACACCGTGGAGCCTGAGCGAGGTGTATCCACATGTTCTTTCCTAAAGAAAGGCATAGATGGATCATAAAAATGCGAGGTCTGTTTATGGAAATGTCTGCCCTTGTAGACATTACAATAAATATTTTGTCTATTTATGGAAATGTCTACCCCTGTAGACATTACAATAAATATTTCACCAAGCCAGTAAAGCTGCATTTTGTCAGGTAATGCAAAAACAAGTAGCTGGGTTCTGATCAGTTAGAATATGTCTCCTCCATATGTTTCTGGAGACATATGTTTCCATATATTTCTGAATCCTGGCACCCATTCCAAACCATCCAGCTTTTTCAATCATCAAGGATAATGAGTGTTTTATTCCACCAGCAGTAGGAGGTCCTGAGTTTCCACAGTGTAGAACAGTGGTTCCCAACCTTGGGTCCCCAGATGTTTTTGGACTAAAACTCCCACAAATCCTGGCCACCACTGCTTGTGGTGAAGGCTTCTGTGAGTTTTAGTCCAAGAACATCTGGAGACCTGAGGTTGAGAACCACTGCAGTAGAAGGACTCTGAGTTTACTGGTCCCCTACTGTAAGGTATGTCTAGCACAACGATTAAGTAAACCACATGACAAAGCCCAGCACAGCTTGTTGTACAGAAAGGAACTCGACTTCTATACCAATGACTTCCTGGGTGTTGCAGCGATCCGCTCGACAGCAGCTGGAGTTCCAGAGCATCCGGAAATCCCCCGCCACCAGCCCATAAAACTGGTTGCAAAGGCGGTCATCGGAGTTGCATTTTTTCTCGTAAGTTGGGTGTTGTATGTTCAGGCCACCTAAAAATGGAGGGAAAAAAATCTGTGAGAAGATCCACTCACCAGAGGTAGACACCTGGTGTCCTGTTCCTCAAACATTTTGGAATACAACTCTCATCAGACCCAGACATCAGGATGAAGGGTACAAGACTATGGCAGCTGTAGTACAAAGCATTGACCATTGTGGTTCACATACAATCGATGTGATGATTGGATGTTGGAGAGGAATGGACACTTATGACATTGATCATAGCTCCGTGGTAAAGCATGTGCTTTACATGGCAAAGATCTCAGATTTATTTAATTAATTAATTAAGTAATTTAAAAAGTTTTTACCCCACCTTTTCCCTCAAAAAGGTCCTAAGGTGGCTTACATCATTAAAAGAGAATAGTCTCCTTGAGTCCTTTTAAAGGAGATGGGTGGGATCAAAATATTTTAAACAAACAAACAAACAAACAAACAAATAAAGCTAACAACGGTGAATATACAAATATAAAAAGGACCAAACAGATGACATACTTAAAAATAAACAACAGCCCATAAGCAACGCCGAAACACATTCAAAGCAGTAAGATACAACGATCCATTTGAAACTCCTCTCAAGCAAGCCAGTCACTGCCAGAAAGCTTGCCTGAGGAGAACCCCTTGACATTTCCTGCTAATGGATTTCAAGGGATGAAATTGAGAAGGACTCCCAGCTTCTGGGATCACAACTGTGGCATATCACCTCCAAGGGGCATTGCTACAGAGGAATTCCCTAGCATGCGTCCCAAAGGTGGGGCCTGATGCCAGTTGTGCTGGTTCTGGGACTCTATGCCTGGCTTTATGGTGGGAGGTCTCCAAGGTCCTGAACCGCACCCCTTCAATAGGTTCAGCACCAGTAGAACTATATTAAAACTTGGAATTAGAAATGGGCACGAACCGGTTCGTCCCAGTCCATCAAGACATCAGAACAGGTGTTGCTGCTCTTCTCCATTGCCTCCTCTGGCTCAGCCAGCCACTCACCAGGCCCCTCCGTTGCCTCCTCTGGCTCAGCCAGGCACTCACCAGGCTCAGCGTTGAAATGAAAACATTGTGTTGCAGTTTTCTACTCATCAACAGAACGAAAGCGACAGGGAGAGGTATTCAAGCCTGAGATGGCCTGAAGCTCTTCAAAGCCTGCCCCAGAAGGAGTTGTGTCTCGAAACGACTTTACCTGTAGTCTCATTCTGAGCAATGGTGATGCAGCTGTTGACGGAGGCGGTGCATTTTTGTTGGGACGTGCTACAGTTGTAACCTTCTGTGCTGGTGCAGTTGAAGCAGGAGATGGCGTCACCTGCAGATTCATGTAGGAAGTGTAAGAGGTAAAAGGCATGAAGCAGAACCAAAGTCGTGTAGTAGCGGATAGGGAGGTAGACTAGGACTTCTGAGTCCTGGGTTCAAATCCCTACTCAGCCATGGAATCTCACGGAGGGCTGGCAATGGTAAATCATTCCTTCAACATCTCAAATGCTTCAATGGGTATCCTGATGCAGGGAAAATGCATTCCTATGGGAAACCTCGCAAGACAAATGAATTATTTTTGTCTTGCAAGGCATCGGTCTTGTGGGGGGAAATCGTCTTGCGAAGCACGGGCATAGAAGAAGCCATCTTGCGAGTCACCAACACGATAGCAAAATGCTGTCATCTTGCAGGTTTTTCGTTCATCTTGCGAGGTTCGTCTTGCAAGGCACCACTGTACCTATATACACATATGTTTTCCTCACTGGAGAGGGACCTACCTCCAAAGCGTCATGATCTTCTCTGGCCTTGTTTCCTGTTCTTAATGCGAAAGCAGGGAGCTGCCATGGTGCTCCCTGGGAATCAGAGTCTTGCTGCCCTGTAAGCTCTGTACATGGCAACTCCTGAAGAACTACAATTCCCATGAAGTACTATGGCATTATTTTTACACTAATAACAGGAGGCAATGCCAAGACTAGGATCTTCTCCAGATGAGCAAAATGTATGTCTCTTTAGACATCATTTGCAGGATGAAACTCCCAGAATTCTGCCTGGGGTAGCCTTAGAGGATTCAGGGAGTTGGAGTCCACACTTACAGTCTGCAGTCCACAGCCTATGGCCTCTAATGAGCCGAGAGACTCTTGTATGGTGACCTAATTTTCTTCCTGGTTTTTGAGGGACAAATCGCGAGAGGTCATGTTGCAAAACTACTAAAATGATCTTTCAGTGCATGTATTGACCTCATTTTTCGGCATTTGTCTGTCTTGTTCTATTTCCTTCTACTGTATTTCCTTTTCAGATTGGGGCTTTATATTTTAGTACCACTAACTGGGGTACAGAAGTACAGTGGTGCCTCGCTTAATGACATTAATTCCTTCCAGCGAAATCACTGTAGAGCGAAAACGTCATAAAGCGAAATAAAAAAGCTCATTGAAATGCATTGAAAACCCCTCAATGCATTCCAATGGGCTGAAAACTCACAGTCCAGTGAAGATCCTCCATAGGGGTGGCCATTTTTGCTGCCTGTAAAGCGAGGAATCCATCCAAAAATACAGCGGGGAGCCATTTTAAGCAGCCGGTGGCCATTTTGAAACCTGACAATCAGCTGTTTTTGTTCGTCGTAAAGCGAACATTGGTTCCCGAAGCAGGGAACCGGTCATCGTTAAACAAAAAAAACATATTTAAAACATTTTGCGATCGCAAAAACCTAATCGTCAAACAATTTTGTCATAGAGCAGGCCAATCGTTAAGCGAGGCAGCACTGTACTAGGAGAGACATCATTCTGGGCTGTATTTGTTCTTATAACAATCTGATGCACAGAAATTGAATGCACATAAATTTTATATAAGGAAAAGCCAATATTGTTATCCACCAATAAGAGTAGTCTGAACTACCATCTGAGGAAGTGGATTTTATCCCCAGACACTCATATGAAAATATAACAGTTAGTCTTTAAGATGCCATGACATTTTTGCCCTTTTTAATAATTAGTTCTTTTATTTTTTAAAAAAATTTTTTGCCTGTCCTGCTTGTACAAACTAACACGACTACTTCTTCTAAAACTCCAACATGAAAAGTTTCATTACGCAGAGACTTTGGCCGGGAGGGGAAAATTTTGATTCAGTGGAAAAGTCCACGAAGCTACAGGCTGAAATGTGACAGCCTGCAGCCTGCATAGATATAAATCTTGTCACTTTCATCTTTTTAAGACCTGTTCCTGATTCAGAGAAGCAAAAAGAAAAAGAAAAAAGAGTCTGTTTCCTTTTCACCAATAAAATGGGCGTGGTGGGTTGTGTCTCTTCTACACAATAGGAAGTTAACCTAAGAAGACACATCTCCCTATGTTGGTCAAGACAGTAAGTAGCCCCTGCACTGAAGTTTTGAATAGCTTAATGTTGTACTAAAAGAGAAGTGAACAAAAGCACTAAAATAAATAAATAATTGTTTAAAGAAACCACTGGGGGTCAGGTCTTGTTTCGCTTTCCCTTATATTCCATTCCTATGTCTGTGATTTTATACTTCAGGCTCACCCTGCCCTCCTTGATACTTCTTAGATGTTTCAAATGTCAGCTCTTATCAACCTCATGGTCAAAGATCAAGAATGGTGGGAGGCGTGACCCTGAGTGTTCGGAGCAGTGGTTCCTAAACAACGGGGTCCCCCAGATGTTCTTGGGCTACAACTCCGAGAAATCCTGGCCAGCACAGCTAAGTGGTGAAGGGTTCTAGGAGTTCCAATTCAAGAACATCTGGAGATCCAAGACTGGGGCAATTCAAAAACATCTGGAGACCCAAGACTGGGAACCACTGATTTAGAGGGTCCTGGGTTGCTTGAAGGCCACTTTAAGGTATGTTCACACATCCTACCACTAATAGGAATTAGTAAAGCAGGCACAAAATTGCTTAAGGCAGCATTAGGACAGCAATATATGTTCATTCTTATCCTACCTTTGTGCCGTTTCTGGCAGTCTATATGAAAAAAATTGACTGTTAATTTGGAAGGATGTATCAGAGACTTTGCACCAATTTTTGGCTATACAGTGGTGCCTCGTTTAACGAGTGCCTCGCTCAATGATGAATTCACATAACGATGGCCTTTGCTGGAAATTTTGCCGCCTCACCGAACAATGTTTCCTATGGGGGATTTTCGCATGACGATGTTTGGGACCTTGCTTCACAATGATGACAGTTTTAGGTCCCCTCTTTCGCTTAACGTTTTTTTTTGACAGCCCTGTTTTCACTATTTTAAAAATATTCTAAAATGTTTAAAAAATGTTTAAAATGCTTGGAATCGTTAGTGCACCTAATAAAACCTTCGTTAAAGAAATTTGGCTTCATTCTGAGTCTTTTTGAATTTTTGATGATCTTTTTTTCACCATTGAAATGTATTGAATAGGCTCCTATTGGAACGGATTAACCAGTTTTCAATGCATTCCTATGGGAAATGGTGTTTCGCTTAACGATGTTTTCACATAACGATGTTTTTAATGGACCCAATTAATATCGTTATGCGAGGCACCACTGTATATTATTTATTTCGTCTCCAAACTGCAAAGAGGAACAGATTATCATTATATACAATAATCCATGGGGAGAATTTTGCCCTCAGTGGCATTTCTACATCTGTTCTAGTCAATATCTAAGCGAAGAGCATGCTGACCGTTCCTGCTTCCCATGCCCTCAAGCAGTTGTTCATTTATAGATATGATCAGCTAAGACATTGTTATCTCTTTCCCCTGAGAACATTCACGTCCTCATTTCTGTACATCCAAGCTTTAGTTAAACATACAGAACATGCCATACTAACAGATGGGGAGGGAGGGGTGAGTATCTGGTCCATTGCCAAATGAAAGATTCTCTTAAAAATTCCACCCTTTAAAAAAAATTGTTGCTTTTGTTATTGTCATTTTCTGAGTTCAAACGTAATGAGCTGCTGATCTTTGTCAAGGTACACTTATTAATTTATACCACTGCAGAAGATGTAACACCTTCAAAAATGCATTTTATGCTAATTATCTCAATTTTTATTACAACCTTGCAAAACAAGTGAGGCTTCACCGCCTGGAGCACGGGTCAAGTGGAGGAGATGTTCAGAAATATGTTAAATAAATCATAATGGATAAATCTAGATTATTTTATCTATGCTGCAGAGAAAGAAGAGGTCGGGGGAAAAGCTTCCGTGGAGATACACGGCAGAAAACAGATAAAACGCTTCCTTAATAACAATGTATGCTACGTTTTAGGATGCAACTGAAATTCAAAGGTTTAAGAATCTAGTAAAATATGTTGGAGTGTTTTTTTCCAGGGTTAATCTACCCACTACACTAGGTCCCCCCAGGCAATGTTTCTCCGAGTGGCTGCTCTGAAGGAGACCAGGAAATCATCCACAAGAAGTAGGGGTGCAACTGAAATTCAAAGGTTCAAGAATCTAGTAATGTATGTTGGAGTGTTTTTTCCAGGGTTAATCTACTGACTACACTAGGTCCCCCCAGGCAATGTTTCTCCGAGTGGCTGCTCTGAAGGAGACCAGGAAATCATCCACAAGAAGTAGGGCCTTATTCACAGTGGCACCGATACTCTGGAAATAGATGGGGTTTATTTTTTTGTAACTCTGGTTCTTTGAGTGGTCATCTGTGAATTTACACTCAGTGTGCATTTACAGAGACCACAAAGAAGAGTCAACTCGTGGTGGAGTTGTGCTGTCCCCCTTCCTCCCCACATTTAAAAGGCTCCTGAAAACATTTTTGGAAAGACCTTTCATTGCAACCCTGCCTGATTTTCTATAGCACGTCCTACTTTTTGTCTGCAAAATACGCTTTGTCTAGGGTGGGGGGTGGGGGTTGCCCATTTGTTTTTTTATTTTAATCTTATGCTCTGTTGTGCCTTTTTTTTACCACGTCATAAACCGCCCAGAAGAGCGCATTGAACTAATGGGGCAGTATAAAAAATAAAATAAAATAAAATAGGGGGTTGTCCGTTTGTTTTTTATTGTAATCTTATGCTCTGTTGTGCCTTTTTTTTACCACGTCGTAAACCGCCCAGAAGAGTGCATTGAACTAATGGGGCAGTATACAAAATAAAATAAAATAAAATAAAATAAACTAACTAATCTAAACATTTATTTTATTTTGTGTGTGCCCAAAACTGCACTTCGGAAAGAGTTAAGAAATATAAATCTTCCCCTCATCTAAGAAAAAAAAAATACCACTGAGTTTAGGGCACCACTTTTTCAGAAGGAAGTTACAGTCAATGAACATGTATGTTCAGCTGGCACATCTACAAATCCTTAAGATGTTGGAACAAAAGGACATAGGAAAAAATATACCCTTCAAATTTCCAAGAAAACATGTCCAAGTAAATGTCACACACAAACACACACACTCAAGATGATAGTAATACTTAATATGCACACAAAGAAGCATTAAACTTTAAATGAAATGTTCTTTGTTGTTTCTAAATATATACTGCCCCATAGCGCTAGACCACTCTCTGGGCAGTTTACAACGTAATTAAGCAAGGGACGTAATTAAACAAGGAATACTTTGCCCCCCAGCACATGCTTTATCTCAGTAATCCTCATACTAATTTGTATGGAAGATTTTCTCCGGCTCCTCTACTTTTATGAACAGCCGGATTTTTGGAAGTTAAGCAAGTGACACGATTCCTACAATCTTAGATCCATGCCAAGAAACAAATTTTGACTGTTTAATTTCCATATCAGGCTACAGACATGGGAGGGGGGCAGTAAATTATAAGACTAGCTAGTGTGTATATATACAGTATATACACACAAAAAACGTTTTTTTCTGTCATTCTTTATCATCATCATCTGATGCCCTTATTATTTATGGAGATGAATCTTACTCTGCTTGACATGGTTACAAGGAAATTCTCTTTCAACACCCCTTCTACAATCCTAATCAAGGAAGTGGAAACAGATCAGAATCAAGAGTCCGTAAGTCAGATAAACATTCAAACTTTCTCATCTAGCATTGCCAACTGGCATGTGAAAGTGACCCTGAGATGCTTCTGAGCTGACTTTGAGCTGACTTTGCATTAGAGAGGCAGAGAATGTCTGCTGAAGCTTTTATGCACAAAACGCAGCTGGATATAAACATGCGCTATATGCGCCAGGTCAAGCCGCAGCTATACAGGGCATGCAACAAGGACCTCATCCAGAAGCTGCCTGCCCCATCACCCATTCGGCGCATGGCTTGCGAAGAAACTTCGAGGGAAAATCTTGAACCTGAAGAGATTCTAACATGTCACTTGACATCGGCCAAAAGGTTGAGGCAGATACTAAGAAACACGACATCCAAACTCTGCATCGGTTGGGGTTAAAATTGGTTGGAAGGGGCCAAGGGTTACGCCCCACCCACAACCCCACTAAAGAGTCCAGCCTATAAAAATCAAGCCACACAACAGCATTTTACCTGGAGTCAGGAGAGGAAGAAGCAAGCAAAGAGCCAAGAGATGCATGATGGTGTCAGCCAGGTGGGATCAGAGCTACTGTAAGAAGCGAGAAGCAGCCACTGCTCCCTAGAGGAAGAATACAACCGGGGCCAGGGAGGGGCGGAGTTGGGTTACTTAAGGCTCAAGGTGTGAGCTTGAGCAACATCTGCTTTTGTGGTGCCTGGGGCAAACCAGTCTTGGCCTTTGAGTCACCCCTCCCACCTCCCTCTTCAGTCCTTAAAATGTTCACTCTCTGTCTCTCCTCCTTTTCCTTTTTACCTAACCACCCATACGCAGGGCGCTGGCCGTAAGCTACGCCTGAACCTGCACCCCTCCCCTCGTCAGAATGCATCGCCCTCAACAGTCATGTGAATGCTACCTCCTTCCAAAAAGAAAAGGGGGGGAAAAAAGAGAAAATATGAGTGACATGTATTTAAAATGCATGGAGTTTTAATACCTGTGTTGACTGCGATGCTATTGTGTAACTCTAAAGGAATGTCTCGTTTTCAGCGTCGTATTAAGTTAAATAACTTTCCATTACAGTGGTGCCTCGCTAGACGATGATAATCCGTTCCACTGAAATCGCTGTTTAGCGAAATCATTGTCTAGCGAAAAGCATTTCCCTATTGGAATGCATTGAAACCTGTTTAATGCGTCACACAGAATCGTCATTGTCTAGCGAAGATCGGCCACAGGAAAGCCGCTTTGCGAACCGCCGATCAGCTGTTTAAATCACTGTCTTGTGAAGCTTAGGTCCCGAAAACACCTGTTTTGCGAGCGCGGAGGGAGCTGTCAAAATCGTTGTCTAGCGAAAATCAGTTTGCGAAGCAGGGACCAAACATTGGCCAGCAAAATTCCCCCATAGGAATCACTGTTTTGCGAATCACTATAGCGATTGCAAAAAGTCAATGTCTACCGAAAAAACTGTCATGCGGGGTAACTGTCTATCGAGGCACCACTGTATTTAGTAATCTGAAATGTTTATCATCTTTTCAAAAGGATCAAATTAGAGTTGGGGTTAGAGCTGGATCAAGGTTGGCATTAAGTCTCATGTCTGGGGTCAGATTATCTTTAGAGTTTGGTAAGTGGAGACATTGAATTGTGTTTAGCTTTCAAGAGTTGGGTTAATTTAGCGGTTGGGTCCAGATTCCCGTTAGAGTAATCCTAACCTGGCATCTAACTCTGATCCTCACTTGGGAGCTGGCTGCATTGCTTGTTGAGTTAGCTGCCGAGCGAGAGGTCGGGAGTTCAATCCCCTACTATATCTCCTGAGAGAAGAGCCAGCCTATGTGGTCTTGGGCAAGCTGCAGAGTCCCAGAGCGCCCCCTAGAGGAAGAGAATGGGAAACCACTTCTGAGGGCTCTCTACCCAGAAAACTCTGGAAAGGGTTGCTATAAATCGGAACTGATCTGACAGCACACAATTACCATTATGACCGTTATGGTCATAAATTCATCCTTGTTGTTGTTTAGTTGTTAAGTCGTGTCTGACGCTTCGTGACCCAATGGACCAGAGCATGCCAGGCCCTCCTGTCTTCTACTGCCTCCCGGAGTCGGGTCAAATTCATGTTGGTTGCTTCAATGACACTGTCCAACCACCTCATCCTCTGTCGTCCCCTTCTCCTCTTGCCTTCACTCTTTCCCAACGTCAGGGTCCATGAGATGAAACAATAGATCCATTTTCTACATGTGCTGATGTGGCAAATCCCTTTCTGTCTTCTTGAAAAGACACATGGGGCAGGGTGCCATCTCAAACAAACACAACAAGATGTGAGCACCAGTCCTTTGTTCTGCAATCATCACATGCTCTGGAAAGCTGCTTAGGCCAGCTTACAGCAAACAAACAGAGCTTATATTAAGGTCCTTTAAAAGGAAACTGCACCCATACCTTCTCTGCTTCTAAGATTAGTTCTCCCTCCTACAGTCCCTCCCCTGAGGATGTCATAATAATTGCGTGCCGTCAAGTCGATTCTGACTTATGGCAATCCTTTCCAGGGTTTCCTAGGTAAAGAATACCCAGTAGTTGTTGACCATCCCCTTCTTCTGGCGGGGGGAAGTTGCCCTGAGACTTGTGCAGCTATCCCGAGGTTACACAGGCTGGCTTGTCTCCTAGGAGCACCGTGGTTAATCAAACAGGGAGCTTCTAAATAAAGGCCAGCATTTCTTCCACTCCATGAAAAGAAAGTGAACAAAAGCACTGGCAAGAGCAATGGAGAAGATTAAATTCTTAGCATCCAACATCTCTAATTTTTACAGTAGGGGTTGAAGCACCTCTTCCAGACAAAGAACGGCATTGGAAGTCCAAAAGGTTCTCAGGAGCATGGATCGGTGGTTGAGGGTTGGGAGTTCAGTTCCCCACTGTGCCTCCTTGGCAGGCGCTGGACTCAATGTCATATTTCCCCTTAGTCTTCTCTTTTCAGGGACGTGGTGGCGCTGCGGGCTAAACCACAGAAGCCTCTGTGCTGCAGGGTCAGAAGACCAACAGTCATAAGTTCAAATCCATGCGACGGAGTGAGCTCCCGTCGCTTTGTCCCAGCTCCTCGCCAACCTAGCAGTTCGAAAGCATGCAAATGCGAGTAGATAAATAGGTAGCACCTCGGTGGGAAGGTAAAACGGCGTTCCTTAGTCACGCTGGCCACGTGACAACGGAAACTGTCTTCAGACAAGCGCTGGCTCTACGGCTTGAAAAACGGGGTGAGCACCGCCCCCTAGAGTCAGGCACGACTGGACTAAAAATGTCAAGGGGAACCTTTACCTTTACCTTCTCTTCTCAAGGCTAAATATGCCCAGTTCTTTCAGTCTCTTCACATAGGGTTCGGTTTCCAGCCCCCTGATCATCCATGTTTCCCTCCTCTGAACGTGTGCCAACTTGTCAGCATCTTCCTTGAAGTGTGATGTCCAGAACTGAACACAGTACCCAAGATTAGGCCTAACTAGTGTTAAATAGAGGGGAACTAATACCACACAGGATTTGGAAACTATACTTTTGTGCAGTGGTTCTTAACCTTGGGTTACTCCCAGAAGCCTTTACTTTGGACTGCAACTCCCAGAAGCCTTCACCACCAGCTGTGCTGGCTGGGATTTCTGGGAGTTGCAGTCCAAAAACACCGGAGTAACCCAAGGTTAAGAACCACTGCTTTTGTGGATGCATCTGGAGGACCACATGCTCCTCTGCCCTCCAACGGAGTCTTCCACTAGGACACAAGGCAAAGACAGGTTCCTTCATTCCAGGAGATTAAAATATGCACCTTTTGTTCTTGAAAACCGTTCACCTGCAAATGGAACTGACCGGCTCATATAATGCCGAGGTGCATCAGATACCAAGAATCTAGATGAACAGGTCCAACCAGAAAGATTATCCTATGCCAGGCCAGGGAGATTAAGGTCAGATCTGTAAGCAGAAAAGCAGAATCGGATTCGTTGTGATCCCTTTGCTGCACAACAATTAGCAGAGGGTGTGGTTGTGTGCAAGGGGGTGCATTCCATTTTAATTTGTACAGATTCTTGTAGGCTGGTGTATGACTCTGGAAGAAGCCATGGGTGGGGTGGGCAGGATGCCTGTTAATAATCATGCATTTAAAAGAATGCAATTCACTACTTTAGCAGCGATCATGACCATTTTTGCTTATTTTTAAAATTTATTCGATTTACTGGGTTTATACCTTGCCTTTCTCTCATAACGGGGATTCAAAGTAACTTACATCATTTAAAACCTAAGCTTCTGTTCATCAGGGGGAGGGTGGGAGGAAACAACCACACAAATTTCCCAGAACTGAAACATGTGTATTTGGATGATTTTATTCAATGGATTCACAGCCTTGTTGTTAACAGTATGGTAAGGTCTGGGGTGCCTCTGGATCCCAGTTTTGACCATTTTTAACAAAAATGCTTTGACCCAAATTCTGTTTCTAACCTCAGTCTCAATGATAAGCCAACACTTTATGTAAATCCCACTCAGTCAATGGGTTGACTCAAATAGTGTCTAGCAACAGAATACTGGTCTCAGAAAGTAGAGGATTCCTCACCGGAATTCTTAGGACTCAACGACATCCATATGACGTGCGCAACACGCTCGTCCTGTCCTTTGTAAATTTTCCCTTGGGTTCCGAGATATAGTCTCACAATTGAACAAATCATGGAGCTGAAAAGGGTGAGCAGTTTTTCCAGTACTATAACCATGTGCTCTCTGTGTGGCTGCAGGATCGACTCTGGAGGTGATGCATAAGTAAATGCATCATCATCATCTTAGAATTGTAGAGCTGGTGGGACCCTAGGGATCATCAAGCCCGGCCCTGAACAGGGAGGAACAGTGGGGGAATCGAACTCCCAACCTCTGGCTCCACAATCAGAGAACTGAACCACTGAGCTATCTAGCAGTGTGTTGTTGTCAGAAAAGGAGTATTGAGTTGGGAGATCTTGGCTCAGATCTCCAGGCCAGTCATATTCTCTTTGCCTCGTCTACCTCAAAGAGATGTTGTGAGGATAATGGAGGAAGCCGTGCGATTCTCCCTGAGCTTGCTGGTAGAACAATGAAATTTCATTGCGAATTGTTTAACTAATCAAGAGATGATATTTTCCAAACATTACGAGTTTTATCTGGCAAACAGAGGTTCCTTTGCCCCTTCCTTTTGTCATAGGAAAAAAAAAAAACCACCACCTCCATTGTACAACCCTGCAAAGCTATTGGCTGCAGGACATTTGACCACCAAGTATCCTCTGTGCACAGGACTTGGTTCTCCCTGCAATGGGTCTCCCTCCCCGATAGAGGGCAGTGATATCCTATTGAAATTGTCCACAATTGTCCATTCCCTTGCACCCCGCGTTGAGTTAGAGGGTGTGTGCATCAACTTTGCATCCAAACCCAGCTTGCAATGTGCAAATGCTATCGTCCCACAGCCTGTTTCTTTCAAGAGCATTCACACAGCAGACAAATGTCATTCCAGGAGCAGAGGCTGCTAAAAAAGTTGGCAATGCCAGTCACAGCGGCTCAGCGCAGCCACCAAGAGCAACCAGTCCTCTTATTGAAATCTCTCTGGTCTTCAGCACTAGACAATGTTCTACATTCAGGATGTCTTCATTTTCTTCATTCTACGATTCTCGGGGCGGGGGGAGAAACTTTTTCTGCCGGTTTGCAGTCTGGGAAATCTGGGCTCCAAAAACTTGATTTGCTGCCTTTACTGCTTCCTTTTTGAAGCTGCATGCCTTGGCTGTCGTGCAACCTTGGAAAGCACTCCTCCCATTCAAAATGCCTGTTAGGAAAGAAGATATTCTTTGGGAAATAATTTTTTTTTTAAAAAAAAGCTATCTAAGATGCACAATTATAATTCATGCTGTTGGAAATATGTAGAGTATTCATTCATTTAGTGGCAAAGTCTTAGTCTTGCCTGCAAACATTCCAGGTTCAGTTCTCTGCTGGAAAAGATGGTAGTAGTCCAGGCATGGTGAATCACTGGCACTTCAATTTTTTTTGGGACTACAACTCCCATAGTCCTTTGCCACTGGCAGTACAGACAGGATGCTGGAAGTTGTAGTGTAACACATCTGGAGTGCCAAAACTCTCTGTATGTGGTACTTGCGCGCAAGGAGCGAACACTACTCGAAACATCTTTGGACAGAGAGGACAAAGAAAGGGAGACTCATGCTCTCTATCATCTCACAAGACTTACTTCTTTTGATGGAACCAGCCAGGTTGAAACAGTGGTCTTCTTTCTGTGTGCAGCTGTCCATTCCTTTACTGCCACAGCGATCTGAAAGGATGGAAAAACAGCCGGGGCATTGAAACCCATTGGCAACCAGCTTTTTCGGATCAGGTACTGGTGGGAAAAAAAAATGGCCATTGCAGTTAGATATGGTTGGGGCAAACATTTTTTTTCAATTCCCCCCCCCCCAACATTAAAGACCTCATTTCCTCCAAGACATAAAATATTTTCTTGACTGTGGTCTTCTTCCTGTGGCCATTTTGCTCCTTCAGAATGACCCAGGGAATGATACTGCATCATGGGGTTCTATCATTGCCTAGGGATTCCTGGAACACCCCAGGGCCCTTGAAGCCCATAGCTGGGCACTACTCTTAGGGATGCCTTTTAAACAAAAATCAAAATTAAAACAAAAGAATCGGGATGCCTTGAAGACTAAAAAATTTTGTATGAGATTTGGTGGAGTACAACCCACTTCTTCAGATATAGCTTTTCACTGTACTGGGCTTCCTACCACACACCAGCTGTAGAGAGGTGAGGGGACACATTCGAATGTCAACATGCCTGTCAAAAGGTATGTGGGGATCGAATGAGATGAGGTACAGAAGTGCTCCATGAAGTGTTGACAGACACCGGTTTGCCATTGCGTATGTTTGCCCTCTCCATACCTTGCACTTAGCATGCTCTGTTTTCTGATTGGTCATTGGCAGGTAAATATGGACTTAATTTCCATGTCTGGTTGCTGAACAATTTCTCTTGAGGAACTCCATGGCGAGAGGGGAAACGAATTAATTGTAGGGCACTTGGATTCCTTTAGCACTCAGGCTTCACATCTTCCTAACCCAGTCTAGCTTTGGATTCTGGGACTCCCAGCCGAAGTGACCCAGTCCTCCCGATCCACGGATTTCTTTCTCTGGTTGAGATGGGTGGGAATGCTTACACTGAAGAGCCCCGCGGTTACACTGGTCCTCCTGGCAGCAGGTGATCTGGGTCTGAATGGGAACATCTTCTTCCACACTGGCAGTATAAAAGCCTGCCTGGCAGAACCGATGGTCAAGGCACGATTTGAAAGACAAGGAGACCCTCAAGCCATCTGTGAAGGGAAAGAATGGGACAGAAATGACGAGTGATGGAGGGGCAGTCAGACCAGTTTTGGTCTCCTGGGGATCCCAAGAAGCTTCTTTTCAGAGAAGATGCTATAATTATGTCAAATTTCTGTTTGCTTGCAAACCAATTAGTGGCATTCTTCTTATTTGTTTAGTTTGTTTCACAATACTGTCTCGCTGCATAGCCCACAGGTTTAGGTATCTGGCTGCAGACCCAGAGGCTGCGAGTTCAAATCCCCACCGGGCCTCTCTGGAGAAGAGCCAACCTGTGTGGCCTCAGGCCAGCTGCACACTCCCGGGGCTCCCCCTAGAGGAAGGGAAAGGTAAACCTGAGTCTTTTCTACCTAGAAAACCCAGGAAAAGGTCACCATAAATCAGAATCACTATTCTTAGAAGCTTTAGCCCACATGCCAAGTCAAAGGGTGGCTCCTTTCCCCCCCCCCATCGTTTTGTGGTTGACAGAAATGTCCGGCTGTAGGAGAGACGCATCAGCCCACTTACTCATGGTGACTTCTGAGACAGCCGAAACACAGACGTCCTGACTGGACTGACACTCCTGAGTGGATTCAGTTGTACACGTTGCGCTCGTGTCCTGACAAAACTGACATTGGAGAGATACCCCTGTAGAGTTGATGGAGCGGGGGAGGAAAAGAGAGGTCAAAAAATCACAGTGTCACCCATTTAGATACCAAATGCTCAGGAAAAAACAACAACAGCAGAACTACATTTTTAAAAGGCGCATGAGCATAACACTCACAACGTTCCTCAGAATCTCAATTCATTTAGGTGCAAGAATGTTCTCCACTTCCTCCGTAAGCATAATGAGGGAGGGGGGGACACAGAAAGAACCTCTCCAAAGAGCGGAAAGCATTGCGTGAACACACCTGGGCATCCCTTGGGACAGCCGGCCAGTCCTTCGCTTCCAGAAGTGTTACACGGCGAACTTGCCGATAAGCAAAATGACCGAGCCGTCCTTTTTAGGACCACAAAAGACAATAATTTCCAAACTTTTCATTTTTAACCTACATTTCGTAAAAGCCCATAATTTTAGATTGTGCAGTCCTCTGATGCAAATAAGGAAGAAGGACAAGTGCCACTATCGATATCTTCCAAGAACTTGTCCAGGATCATCATTTCTCCTCTCATATCCCCCCCACCTTCCGCATCGCCCTTTAGTTTCTTCCAAAAACGCGGCTGAGGAGGAGAGCAGGACAGCTTTCCCTCACGGCCTGAGGTGTCGGCAAGTCTTTGGGTCCAGATCTCACGGCCAAGTCTGAGCCTTTGGTCCCAAGTCCCAAGCCTGAGTCCCTATTAAAAACAAGAAATGAAAGGAGGGATGGGGGGGAAGGGGGGTCCCAGTCAGGAGTCAGGCCCAAGCCATTGAAAACAAGCCCTGAATCAAGTCACCCGCATGACTTAAGCCCAACTTGATAGCAAGTTCCACAATTCAGGTTCCCATCCTCTCTCCCTACTAAATAAAAATTACCTATTAAAAATTACTTTTAA
>NW_018152504.1:8974-19174 GCF_900067755.1 Pogona vitticeps
TGAGCTTAAAGACCACCAGTAGTGAATAGTTAGTTGGACTGTGTTACTTGGCCTAAGGTGTAGATGTTTGTATTTTTAGTGGGGGACTTTTAGTGGGTGGGGAGTGTTGGGGGATTTCTTTTGGTGGGTGGGGAGTGTTTGGGGAATTTTATGTGTGTGCATGTGTCTGGTCTCTAGATGTCTGTGAATTTCATTGTATGGGTATACAGTACTGTGTATATACTTACAATGACAATAAATTAAAAAATTAAAAAAGCACCACTCCCAGGAATCCTGGCCAGCATAGCTAGTGGTGAAGGCTTCTGGGAGTTTTAGTCCAAGGAAATCTTGGGAGCCAAGTCTGGGAACCACTGATTTGTATGGAATATTTTACTGTTATATGTTTTTGTATTTTATACCATTCTGGATCTCTTTGGAGAGAAAAATGGCACATCCATCCATCCATCCATCCATCCATCCATCCATCCATCCATCCATCCATCCATCCATCCATCCATCTATCCAGTACATACATACATACATACATACATACATACATACATACATACATACATACATACATACATACATACATACATACATACATACATACATACATACATACATACATACATACATATATACATACATACATACATACATACATACATACATACATACATACATACATACATACATACATACATACATACATACATACATACATACAGGTTGTGGATCATACATGAATCCTGCAGGCTGATTTCACATTTCTCTTTGTGTAGTGGGATCAGTGGAAAATAAATGGGAATTAGCTCACCAAAATCCATAATATTTCCCACATTTCCCCATTGTAGCAACAGCTATAGTGCATGGAATGTGTACAAAAACTGATTTTTTAAAAAAATTCTTGTGTTATACCTTCTAGATCAGCAGCAGCTCAAGGGAGCCTTGCAGGCTGTCAAAATCAAAATCTGCACCAGGTAAAAATGTTGAGCTTTAATGATAAGGCAAGTAGAACAAAGGGCTAAATCCTGCGAATCAAGGCCAATGTAAAAATGGGTTGGGATCAGATATCCTAAGTATCAATTCAAAACATAATTTTAAATTTAGTCTGAAGAATTATTAAACTAGAGAAGTTAGAAACAAATAATCAACTACATCCAATGGGTAATATTATTACAAAACACAACATCATGAAATGTCAATAGTGATGATTTTCAAAACTATGTTATATTACCCAAATGAGGTAGAAAGGATGAAGTGCAGGATGATAAGCCTTCAACCCTTCCTCGGTAGACTCCAAACAGTCCCATTCTTAGCCAAAAAGAGTACCTCTAGTTAGAAATCAATTTTTAAATGTGTCCTGGTGATTTGCATTGCTGTACCCAGGACAGGTGTCAACATTTAGCAAATTGGCTGTTGGCTTTCCACACAAATGGTAAATCATAATTCTTTTGATAACATTTCCCCCCTTATTTGTATCAAAGCATTCCACAATTCAGAATCAAGTTCACCCATGACATATAGCCAACATTAAAAACCAATTCAAATGTCAAGACAGTCAGACTATTTTTGACCAGAAGTGGTCAGAACTTGAGATGTGTGTAAAAATGTTTCTATCCAGGGGCTCAACGTCCATGAAGTGCCTGGGTTTGGTGGTGTTCTAGTGCAATATCTGCACACTGTTGCCCATGGGACATCTGGGTGTACTCACAATGCTGTTCCATTCTTCAGGGAGGCTCCTTTATATGTTCCCCCATAACATCTTATACAGTTATGATGATGACCCCGCTTGAGGACGAAATCGGTTGATGACAAGTATTTTGCAATCGCTATAGCGATCGCAAAACAATGGTTCCTATGGGTTTTTTCGCTTTATGATGATTAGGTCCCTGTTTCGCGAACCAATTGTTCGCAAGACGATTAAAAACAGCTGATCGGCGGTTCGCAAAATGGCTCCCTGCTGTTTTCCGGACCTAATTTCACAAGACAGTGATAGAAAATGGCTTCCCCTATGGACGATGAGGTATTTTCCTCATTGGAATGCATTAACCGGTGTTCAATGCAATCCAATGAGTTTTTTTCGCTTGACGACGATTTCTATAACAGCGATTTATCCAATGAGTTTTTTTGCTTGACGACGATTTCTATAACAGCGATTTTCCTGAAACGGATTATCGTCGTCAAGCGGGGCATCACTGTACTGTGATTTTAACTGATGCTTAGCATTTATGATGTGAACATGATTGCTGTTTTTGTGACAGTTTTAGAGATAAACCTGGGTTATAGGGACGTGGTGGCACTGCAGGTTAAACCACAGAAGCCTCTGTGCTGCGAGGTCAGAAGACCAGCAGTCATAAGATTGAATCCATGTGACGGAGTGAGCTCCCGTCGCTTGTCCCAGCTCCTGCCAACCTAGCAGTTCAAAAGGGCTTTTCTCAAGACTGTTTCTGGCTGCTTCACAGATTTAAATCCATCAGTAGTTTATAGTTTTATATTGTCCTGTAGGAGCAAGTTTTATTGGTGCAATAGAAGCAAGGTTTTTTTTCTCCCTCCCCCTTTCTTTCTGTTTCTCTCAGCCAAGCCTCAGATGAAGGGGGTGGGTGTGTTCTGGCCAGATGCAGATCTAGTCCCTTTCTCTGACAGATTACATCCACTCTCTTCTTTGTATTAAGTCCTTAGCAGTTCCATATGTAAAACAAGCCACTTTTTTCAAGTTTGGTCAAGAATATTTTTTCCAAATTCCTTCTGTACTTTTCCACTCTCTGTCTTGGGGCATTCACAACTCTGTGCCAGAGATGGCGGCCACTCAGTTTTGCCTTCAGATTGTGACTTCAAAGAGAGGCCAATCCAGGAATCTCCTGGGCCACCTCCCTTCTCAGTCAGATTCTGTTGCTTCAGACTTTCACTTCTGCTAGTAAAAGTCCTTCCCCCCCCCAAGTTTGGAGGGGTTGAAACCGAGTGGTCTAAGTCAGTTTCAGGAGCCTTGTGAAACCTGACCAATCTCGTTGCAACGAAGCCCCATCTCTGATCCACAAATATTTTTAAGTGTACAGAGAATTGCTCTGGGGATTAGGATCAAATGTTGTAATGATACAATTTGTTGATAACATCCTAGATCTCATATTTCACCTTTGAAGATGAATGGCTTTGAAAACATGCGGAACCAAACTGAGAAAACTAAAGCTGAATCCATTTCTGTTCTATTGTTTTGGCCCACTTTTTCTCTTTGTCTCTGATTTTAGGTATCTTGGTGAGGTTGATGCCACAATGACAATCATTGATGTTTCCATGCTTGCTGGTTTTGCCCCTGATAATGATGACCTTAAGAGGGTAGGTAATGCTGGATTCTAGAAATGGCTGCCGACATTATATTTCATTTTTTATTTTACAGATTAAATTTCATGGGTTAAAGCTAAACTATTGGCCTAAAGCCGGTTGCTAGTCTCATTTAGAGTATACTCACTGAATCACTGGGATTTATATAATGTTGTCTTACCATTCAGAACTAATTCTAATTTTGACTTTCACTCGGACCGGTTCATTACCAGTCTTAATGTAAACTTTTACTCAAAGCTTAGTAAGAATTTTGTTGAAGACCATGATGTGTAAAATTCCTCTGACAAATGCATCTAACATTATAAAACTTCTATCTGAAGCATATCCTGAGTAGGTACCTCCCAAGTGGCTTTGAACTTTAATGCAGATGAAATGTAAAGACAACTTTACTTTTCATTTCCTTTCACTTCTTCAGCTTTCTGAGGAAGTCGACAGATACATTTCCAAGTTTGAAGTTGACCGTGTTGTGTCTGAAAGTGGAAAACTCATCATTTATTTGGACAAGGTAAAAGGGTTATGCAGGGGTCCCATGTGATTGCCCATGAGGATGGGTCTTTCTGGGCTTTTTAAAATTGTGAATTAGAAGAGATAAGCCCAGTACTTGCATCCACACATGGAAAGGGTGTTACTGGGTGTATTGGGATGTACTGGGTTGTCTTAGTACAGACTGTCCAGACACATCTGGCATTGCTCCCTGATATCTAATTCCAGCACAGATTGCTTTCCCTTTCTCTTTTGTGAATCAGACAAATTGGTTATCTGTGTCTGTGCATATCCTGTTGAGAACCCTCCCAAGCTAATAGTCTTTTCGTGGTAACCTTGCCCACCCTCCTGGCAGCATATATAACCACGCTCAGCCCTAACCCCCCAGTTTCTCTTTCTCCACCACCAGAGTGCTGGCAATTTGGAAATCGTTTCTTGAGTATTCAATTTCTTCTTCATTTCCCTCTCCCCTTCCCATTTAATTTGTTGTATAAACTTTCTTCACTACAAATTCGCGAAGGCTTTCAAGGCCGGGATCTAATGGTTGTTGTGGGTTTCTCAGGCTCTTTGGCTGTGTTCTGAAGGTTGTTCTTCCTAACATTTCATCAGTCTCTGTGGCCGGCATCTTCAGAGGACAGGAGTAGCACTCTAAGCTTTGGTGCAATTTGTTTGGGAGTTGAGTATTTATAGCTGTGGGATCAGCTTTTGTCCTTTTCAGGAGATGGGTGATTATGGTGATCAGTGTGTTTTTGTTGTGGGTGTATTGTTGTGATAAGGAGGGGAGATTATCTGTCACTGTGATTAATGGGTGTCGTTAGCTGGTCTTTTGTGTGTAGTGATCACCGGTCCTTGTGGCTGAGTAGGGTTCGTTGACCTTTTGCAGGCTGTATTTTTCAGTGCTGGGAGCCAAGCTTTGTTGAGTTTTAAACTTCCTTCTTTTTTGTTGAAGCTCCGCTGGTGTTTGTGGCTTTCAATGGCTTCCCTGTGCAGTCTAATGTAATGATTGCTGGTGTTGTCCAGTATTTCAGTATTTTGAAATAGAATTTCATGTCCAGCTTGTTTTAGGGCATGTTCAGCTACTGCCGATTTTTCTGGTTGTTTTAATCTGCAGTGTTTCTCATGTTCTTTGATTCTGGTGTGGATGCTTCGTTTTGTGCTTCCAATATATAACTGGCCACAACTGCAAGGTATCCGGTATACTCCTGCAGTGGTGAGAGGGTCCCTTCTGTCCTTTGCTGACTGTAACATTTGTAGTGTTTTGTGGTAGGTTGTGTTTTTTCAAAAGTTTCCCCATGCAGTCTGTGACCCCTTTGATGTATGGAAGAAATACTTTATTTGTGGTTGGCTGTTTTTCTTCTTCAGTTTGGTGTTGTTTTCTTCGTTTGATGGCTCTTGTGATTTCATTTTCTGACTAGCCATTTGCCTCTAGGGCCCAAATCAGATCGTCGAGCTAGGTGCTGAGAAACTGAGCTTCACAGTTCTGCTTTGCACGGTCGACCAGTGTTTTGATTATGCCTCTTTTTTGCTGTGGGTGGTGGTTGGAGTTTTTGTGTGGGTGGACTTTCTGTATACCTTGTGTCCCAATAGAAGGTCAGTTTTGTGAACGACCATGACATCTCACAACGGGAGTTGGCCCTCTATTCCTTTTTCCATGTTGAATTGTATATTTGGGTGAATGTTGTTGAGATGGTTCAGAAATTCTTCCAATTTTTCTTCACCCTGGCTTCAAATTGCAAAGGTGTCATCCACATATCAGAACCAGACTGTGGGTGTGAAGGGTGCTGAAGTCAGGGCCTGTGTGGGGTCTGTAAAAACTTCACTAAACTGGCTTTGAAGTTGAGGCTTCAGCGCCTCCATTCATTTCTCTGGGAAAAGTCTCTGTCTCCAACCCCAGAGGCTCCCATGGATCCACCACAGGTGGACTGGCAGCCCTCAGTCTCAGGCTTGCTGCCACCTCCTAAAGCCCAGAAGGCTTCTCAAATGGCAGCCAAGACCCAGGCATCTTCCTCAGGCTCAAGATCGACAGCTACTGCATCAACACCGAAGCCTCCCTTGGTATCTGCTCTGAAGAAGAAAAAGAAGGCTCTGAAACTGGGTTGCTTGGAAGATAAATCGTTTTCGACACTTGATACATCCTGGCAACAATCGGTATGCCTTAGCTTACCATTGGGGGATGAAGATGGTCTGTCCCCGGTGTCAGAGGCCTAGCCATCCCCATGTATCAGCTACTCTCCTGACTGGGGCAACAGCTCTGCGGAGGTAGTATAATTGGCGGAGGCTAGCCCATGAACTCCTCTGGGCTCAGTTGGAGGATGTCTCCATCTCGCCGCCAGGATCAGTACTGATCGAAGTGCCTAGGAAGAGAACACACAAATCCTGGCACCTTGAGCCATCATGCGAGCCTGAGCGCCCTCGGCATCAATTAGTCTCTGGTCATGATTATGCATGTTATAGTAGGTGGCGCTACTTTGACCATCCAGCATACTTTGATCCTGACGACTTCGAGTCCGACCCACGTTCCTATCCAAAAGCCTACAGGTTTAACCCATACTATTGTCATCATTACTACAGTGGACCCTCTACTTATGGAATTAATCTGTATTGGAACGGTGGCTGCAGGTCGAAAAGTCTGTAGGTCGAGGCTCCATTGACCTACAATGCATTGAAAACCGATTAATCCATAACTGGCCGTTTTTGTTCCGTTTTGGTTTTTTTCTGGTCTGTAGGTCAATTCTCCGGCTGCAAATCGAACCTAAATTTTGCGGCCAGAGAAGTCTGTAACTCAAAAAGTCTGTAAGTCAAGCCGTCTGTAAATCGAGGGTCTACTGTACCATCCCTATTCACCCTCACCGTCGCCTTCTGTCCCTCGACAGTGTTTTGAAGATTGAACTACAGGTACTGAGGGTGATTTCTATCCTCTGCCGCCACAGCCCCGTAAGAGGCATCTGCTTCTGGATTATGTTCCTGTGGTTGATGTTAAGCGAGCTTATCGTCCGGTATCAGACCATGATAGTGCGCAGGCCGCTCCAGAGCGGCTTCAGTTTCCAGCCCAGTGCCCTTCTAGAGGAGATGTAGGTAGACTGATAGCCTGAGTCAATACCATCACCTACCATGCAGCACCCACTCAGGGAGATTATTCCCCATTTATCAATCATAAGCCGTTAGACTTTGATTCACTG
The DNA here is from genome assembly GCF_900067755.1 of Pogona vitticeps. Taxonomy (NCBI): domain Eukaryota; kingdom Metazoa; phylum Chordata; class Lepidosauria; order Squamata; family Agamidae; genus Pogona; species Pogona vitticeps. The sequence goes on from NW_018152504.1 coordinate 15,958, forward strand.
GGCTCAGGCGGGGAGGAAGACTCCAGTGTTCCCACGCCTGGTTCTGATGTTGCGGGGAATCATCCTACCTCTCCATCTGAGGACTATACTTCTTACTCCCAGCTTATTCTTCGCGAAGATGTTGGACCTGCCTGTGGAGCAACCTACAGCAAAGAAAGTGGACAAACTATATGAGGATATAGCCTAGGACCAGACCCTGCCTCTTCGACTTGGTTTTATTCCATCGTTATCAGATCTTACGAGAGAGTCTTGGCCTAAACCTTCTCCATGCTACCAGATCCCCAGAAGGGTGGAGAACCTTTATAAAACCTATGGGGAGAATACAGACTTTCTTTTGAAGCATCCTCTCCCAAACTCCTTTGTGGTGTATGCCACGCAAAATACGGCTAGGAATCGGTCAATTTCAACACCAAACAACAAGGAGGGGGCGGCAAGCTGGATGTTATCGGATGACAGATGTATTCTTTGGCTTCCTTCATTCTGAGAGTAACAAACTACTCGGCCATCATAGGGGCCTACCATTGCTACCTATGTAATTCGGCACGACCCATTCTGGAGGTGGCACCTGAAGATGTCCATCATGAGGCTATGGGCCTGGCTTGCCAGGAATGTATTGTGGCCAGACACAATTTGGATGTGGCCTCTAAACAACTGGCTACAGCCGTTTCCCTGCATCACCATGCCTGGCTCAGCTTGGCGGGAATTTCGGAGGATGCAAGGGCAAGAACTGAGGACCTTCCATTTGACAGCATTGGCCTGTTTGATGAAAAAACAGATGAAATTCTTGATAACCTCTTAAAACTTAGAAAAACAGCCAAGTCTTATTCTAGCTAGCAGTACTGCCCCAGGGGCACCTTGTGCCGGCCCTATTCTTCAAGAACCTTCCAAGACCACCAGAGGCCTCAGGACTTTCGTTGTCCTCTCGGCAATTTGGCAGACAGTGCCCCTGTCAGCAGGCATGCCAACCAGACTGGGAGGCCAGGCAAACTCTTTGATGTATCTCCTTTACCAGCAGTAGTAGACCCCTCAGTCCTTCTCACCCCCTTCCTTCACTCATGGTGTACTATCACTGGGTCCTCTCTATTGTAGCCAGGGGCTATGTCATTGAATTTTACACTCCCCCTCTCATGGGCCACCTTAAAACTACTGCCCCCTCTCCTCCTTTGGAAGACTAAATATGAGCCCTTCTTCAGAAGGATGCCATTGTCCGTCTGTACCATCCTGATGTTTCACTCGGATTTTGTTCCTGATATTTTACAATTCCAAAGAAAGATGGGGGACTTCGTCCCATCCTTGACCTCTGGAATTTGAACTTGTATATCATTCCCTGGTGGTTACATATGGTCTCTTTGGATGCCACCATCCAGATGCTGAGGCAAGGTGACTGGTTCAGAGTTATAGATCTGAAGGACGCCTATTTCCATATGAGCATTCAATCAGATAACTGCCGGTTTCTTAGATTTTCAGTTGGGGGAGTGACCTATGAATTCAAAGCCCTCCCCTTTGGGTTGTCAGCCACCCCACAGGTGTTCATGAAGTGCTTAGCCCTCGTGGTGACGCATTTGTGTCTCCAAGGAATCACTGTATTTCCTTACTTGGATGACTGGCTGCTGGTAGCACCACCTGAGACCCAGGCCGAGCGAGATACAGTACTAACTTTACAGTATCTCTGCCATCGACCCAAGTTCTGAAGCTCAGTTTAGAGAAGTTGACATAGTGTCCCACTCAGCGAGTTGCTTATATCGTAGCTGTTCTGGATGCTTTGTCAGGTTGAGCCTCACTACCTCTGGACAGAATTTCAAAGGTCTGGTCCATGCAACTCTCTTTGCAATGGGTAGCTTGGGTACCAGCCCTTCAAGTTCACCAGCTGCTTGGCCTCATGGCCTCTACCATGGTACAGCATGCCCATTTGAAAATGACATTGCTCCAAGCATGGTACCTCTCCCTGTTCACTTTAGCACTCGATCCTCCAACCAAGGTTCTGCAGGTCACGGTCAAACTGGCCACCCAGTTATCCTGGTTGGACCTACTACCCAATCTGACAGTAGGGAATTCCTTTGGCCACTCCCGCTCTGTCAGGGATAAGAATCTGTGGATTAAATCATGTAATGAAGATGGGATATGTAGTTGTGAACAATGTAAAATTGATTCCATATTGATTCTATGTAAGAATGATTTTGTATGGTGGGAATGTATTCCAGAGGGCTGTGGGAATGTTTTTCCTTTAGACCAGTACAAGCCAATACAAGATAAGAAGACCAGACACTTGTTATGGTGGAGAAGACAATAGACGGAGAAAAACAACACCTGTTTCTCGTGAGAAGAGAAGGGGGGGACTACTTATATCACATCACGCCGTGATTGGATGATAGCGTGGGAGACCAAGAAGACAAGAGGAGCCAAGAAGATAGAAAAAGGAACTTTTGCCATGTGCAGTATTCTATCTTGTTCCTATTTTTCCCTTTGGATGGATCCATAGATTTTTCTAGGTCTTTATGCCTGCTGCCCCATGCAGGGAAAGGACTGGGAAAGATGAAGGGAGTTAAGGAAGAGGAGAAGGGGGCTTTAAGCCTTTTGCCTACCCTAAGGAAGCTTTTAGAGATCTTTAGAGCTATTGTAACTGTAACAAGCACTGAAAATGCTTAATTGCTATGCTTTTTCATCAAACTGACCTTATTCTGTAAATCTATATTTTTTCAAGAAAAAGATCAATTATAAAATCTTTTGGTCTCTTGAACAGTGAAGCCTGTCTTAGCTATTCCCAGAGGGGGAAGCAAGGCCATATTAAGCTACTGAGTCCTATCTAATTGAGCCAGGTAGATCTTATGACTACAAAGCTCACGCTTGGCATCCAAAACTTCCTGCTGAACTTTGTTAAGAGTCAGCAAGTATCCTTTTAGGGCAGACTTGTAAGAAGGAGTTTGTTGTACGCCCTGGCTGAGGTCACCAGGACTCAACCCAGCTGCATAGGGGTACTCAGACTTCCAATTACTCTCTGTCCGACCGACCAAGTTCTCCCTCACAGGAAGCTGGGTTGTGACAGCTAACTACAGAACCAGCCCGACAGGTTGGGGTGCATACCTGGAGTCCCTCATGATACACGGTTTCTGGTCCTCGGCAGAAGCACGCCTCACATCAGTCATCTCAAGTTCCTGGCAATTACCAAGGCTTTTCGGGCATTCAACAAGCGGGGGGGGGGGCGGAGGAATCCACTACT
>NW_018152505.1:10467-21788 GCF_900067755.1 Pogona vitticeps
CAGAGCCGATATCAAAATGCCAAAGCCAAATCACAAACCGTAATCTGAGGTCAGGGTCCAAAGCCACATCACACAACATAGTCCAGGATCAGAGTCCAAAGCCAAATCACACAACATAGTCCAGGGTCAGAGTTCAAAGCCAAGGGTCCAGAGAACAAGGTTCAAGGTAGTCGGGAGCATGGATGTGAGCCAGAGATTTGACTAGTTGCTTCCACAAGCTTGCCAGCGTCTGGGCGCAGATTTTATAGCAACAGCAGCCATCTAAACACCTCATCCTGCTAATACTCAGGGCTGGTCAACCTGATGTTCTTATGGGAAGCATTCATGCAGGCTTCGGAACTCCATGTCATGCGTCCTTGCCGAAGCTTGTCCCTTACTCTGGCTACTGGGGGAGGAGAATCTGGTGGTGATTCAGCTGCCCGTGAATCTGATTGCCTAGCATTCTCCTCAACTCTAATTAACCCCTCAGATTCCAGATCTTCTTCCGCAGAACTCAGGACAGGAAGTAGCAGTTACCAGTTGTTAAGTCTTTGCTCCATTGGCGTACAGTGTGATGCCAAGGGCTACCTCCGATGGTGGGAGAGGTAATTGCACCTCACTAGGTAGCTACCACCTACCTTAAGCTGGGCAGCCCCCAGGCAGTAAGGTGCTACCTCACTACGGTCTGTTAACCTCACAGGGTGTGTGGGGTTTAGGGTGAAAGCCAACAAGCAGATTGATAACCCTGCACCATGCAATAATCATAAGAAATCTTCTGCCCTAAAGCTGGGCACCTGGAATGTACGGACAATAACCACTGGCTTTTCTGACTACGGCTTTTCTGACGACCTGCAGGAAATAGACGACGTGAGCAAGACAGCTGTCACTGACATGGAACTGAGTAGATTGCATATGGACATTGTTGCCCTGCAAGAGACGAGATTGCCAGACTTGGGGTCTGTCAAAGAAAAAAACCTCATGCTTCTGGCAGGGAAAACCATTGAATGAGACCAGGGAATAAGGTGTTGTTTTTGCTGTCAAAAATACTCTGCTGAGATCCATTGTTCCACCTACTATGGGGAGTGAAAGAATCCTGTCTCTGCAGCTCCATTCATCAGCACAACCGGTCACCCTCATTAGTGCATATGCACCAACACTGTCACCCACAACAGAAGTGAAAGACAAATTCTACGGCGATCTGGCAGCTACTATCAAAAAAGTCTAGGCAGAGTAAGGAACCACTGGCACCACTGCAAATGCCTCGCTCCTCATCTAAATCAACCAAGGTGAGCGTGGACATTCACAACTACGTGAAGCTCAGTGACTTCCCCATGGTCTCACAGGTATTGCTAGAACCCTTAGCTATCCCTGCTGCAGACAACCTATCCGGGGTGGACCCTTATGCAGACAGCGTGCCGCTGAACCCGATGATGTGTGGCTCACTGCTGTCTGCTAACTGACACTCTGCCCGCTTGCCCTTCGTTGCCCCTTCAGATGCCTTTAGATTGATTTCCTGGAATGTGGCTAGATGGTATAGGAAGCTGCAGGACCCTGAGTTTAGCGATCTTCTCCAAGGCCTTAATATTATCCTACTCCAAGAAACATGGACAGTTCATAGTACGACTAGCAGGATATGCCTCACACTCTCTACCAGCACAAAGGCTCATAGCAAAGGGCTGTCCTTCTGGGGGTCAAGCAATTTTAGTTACTGACACCTTATCTTCACTCTGTGTTCTCACAGTTGATGCTAACTGTAAGATCCAGGGTATAAAACTCAAAACTAGGAACAAAGAAATTCTGATGGCCAATGTCTACATGCCCCAGTCTCTTCCAAGTCCCATAGGTCCTGTCAATGGGAAGCCTTGAGTCATGCCTTAGATGATCTTGATCTTAGGTTTCCAGGGATCCCTCTTCAGCTAGCAGGAGACTTTAATGCTAGAGTAGGCCAGGGCGAGGTCGTATTCGACTGTATCCTGGATACATTAAGTGATGCTTCCCTCTTACATCTTTATGTATCAGAGAGGCAGTACAAAGATCATCAAATTAATGATGCGGGAACTCATTTGGCAAAACTCTGCTTACTTAGAGGTTTAATTTGGCTAAATGGCCTCACAGAGCTCAACATTGAGGGTGAGTTCACGTATATCTCCCCCCATGGATCCAGCACAATTGACTATATTTTGATCCCTGTTTCCCTATTATCATGCATGGCTGAGTTCCAGGTGGGTGAGCCCCTAGCTAGAGACCATCTCCCCTTATGTTGCAGACTTGCTCGTAACACAGACTCTACTGTTCTGACCAACTCGGCACTTGAGGAGTGTCCATTGATCCTGCCCAGAATTAAATGGAACCACAGAGCAAAACACCTCTTTGAAAAAGTAATTAATCTAGACATGACACCCCAAGGCTTCCTCAATTGGTTATCTCTATCAAAGCCCAATTATCACATCAAAGGCTTTGAGAGTCTAATTGATACCATAATAGTTAGCCTTGGCCAGCTCCCTCAACAATCTCAGAATAGACAGGCCCCAGCCACATGTCCTAGGTTAGACAAGGAATGTCTTGCCTTGAAGCAGGATATGAGGAGGATCTATAATAACTATATAAACTCAAGGGCCTTCAAGCTCCCCTCACAGTATTATGAACTTGAAAACCACGTCAAAATATCCATTAAGAAGCTCCAGCATCGTTTTATAATGGACCATTGGTCACCCTTAACTCAGGCTATCAACTCAGGTAACAACGAAAAATTTTGGGAGGTGGTTTCAGGTTATTTCATTTTTAATAAGGACTCGTACGACCTGCTTTATATACCAGCTTGGACATGGGAACAGCACTTCATGGCCACCTTTTATGATAGCTTTAAGCCCACAGTGCCAAATAACTCGCTTCCAAGCAGAGATCTCCCGGAATCGGCCCCAGTTACAACTAGTGAAATAAAAAACTTATAGAACACCTTAGAGCTGGAAAGGATTTCATTTTTAATAAGGACTCGTACGACCTGCTTTATATACCAGCTTGGACATGGGAACAGCACTTCATGGCCACCTTTTATGATAGCTTTAAGCCCACAGTGCCAAATAACTCGCTTCCAAGCAGAGATCTCCCGGAATCGGCCCCAGTTACAACTAGTGAAATAAAAAACTTATAGAACACCTTAGAGCTGGAAAGGCTCCGGGTCCTGATGCCCTTCCCCTGGAACTGCTTAAGGCTTACCCCAACTGGTGGGCACCTGTTCATGCTGCTGTATTTACTTCTGTTAACCAATCAGGTATTATGCCTAGAGCATGGACACAGGCCATAGTGATTCCCATCTATAAGAAGGATGATAAGAAATCCTCTGCAAATTACAGATCAATAAGCCTTTTTGCTATCACTGGGAAGATGTATGGCAGTTATCTACTCCAAAAACTACAAGACTGGCTTTTAGACAAGATATTCTGGGTCCAGAACAAGCGGGTTTTAAGGCAGGAAAGTGTACATTAGACCATTGTTTGATCTTATCCCATCTGATCTCCAAATATGCTTCATAGCATAATACTTGCTTGTATGCAGCTTTCCTAGATCTAAAAGGGGCCTTTTTGAAGAGTTAGACACCCTAGTTGCAAAGTTCATATGGCGGAAGAAGCTGAGAATTAAATGTAAATTACTACAAGATGCAAAAGAAAGGGGAGGATTTGGTTTGCCAAATTGGAATTTATACTATTAAGCATTTCCGGCTTCCAGCTTGAGAAGGAGGACGTTTGTACTGAGCTCCATTCCCTTTTAATTTTAATCACTATTATATTATGAGTCACAGCCAAGTGGAAGAGAGAGGCTCAGGCAGCGCTTTTGCTGGGTATCACTGAGCCGCATGGCTGCACCGACACGAGCGGAAAGGACTGTTAGGAGGACAGGATGAAGTTCTGATATAACATACAAAGGATACCACTCTTATGAGTATAATATAACACCCTATCTGATTCATATGTACTCAGCAATCATATTCCTGTATTTTACTCAAAACTGGGAAAACTGGGACTGGAGTAAACTCACATCCTGGCTCCCCAATTTTTCCACTTTCAAGAACATTCTTATTGGCATTGTCCTTCTCATCGTCACGGCTCTTCTTGTTGGTATACTCGCTAAACTTCTTACTGTTGCTTCTTCCTTTGTCCACCTTGCCCTCGCTCCTGCCTTCAATCTGTGTCATCTCAACATGAGGGTAGTTTAAATTCCGCCATCTTATTGCTGTCAGAATTTAAAAAGGAGGGAGTGTTAGGAGGACAGGAGGCAGAGGTTGCTTTGTTTGTATTTTTGATCCGTTTTTGAGACACTGAAACTTGTTGTTGTACTTTTGAGCCTTTTAACTTTTTCCTCTTTTTTTGAAGTTTAAATAATTGAGCAGAGTGCTTTTTTGGCAAACATTTTTTCATTTTTCAAGTTGAAGAATGTGTTGTGTTTTTTGCCTCTGACTGAAAGGAGTAAGTTTTGATAAGAGACTGCAAAACAATTTTAAAGGACCATCTTTTTTGTATGCAGTCAAGTAATTTTTGTGGATTGAGAGTGAAGAGAAGAGAATTTAACTTTTTGACTTTATGAGACAACATGTATCAGCATCAAGATGTCTATTACTACTCCAGAAGCTAACACATCCACTCAATGTGTCCACCTGGGTGTAAGTAACAGCAGTGGTGTATTTGCAATCCCAAAGCTGAACCAGAACATCTTTCAAATGTGGGATGCAAGATTAAGAGTTTCCCTTCAAGTACAGGACTGTTTAGATGCTATAGACCAAGATATACCTGAAAGCCAGCCAGCACACAAAGAATATAAAATTAAAGAAGCAAAGGCTTTAATGTTGTTATACTCTTGTATAGAAGATCATGAAACTCCATTGGTAACTAAATATAAAACAGCTAAAGGACTATATGGTGCTTTAAGAAAGAAATACTGCACTAAATCAAGGAAAAACATAATATTTCTGAAGGAAAGTTTATATAGTATGAGAATGAAAGAAGGAACTAACATTAATGAGCATTTGATGAAATGTTGAAAATTGTCACAGAGCTTCAAGCTGCAGGGGCAGAAATATCTGATACTGAGTTCCACACTTTCATATTACTTAGTCTATCACAGTCCTATGCAAATCAGAAAGCTATGCTTGAGTGTATAGCAGAGGTGGATTTGGAATACACAATTGCCTAGATTCAGGATTAAAAAGGGCAATGGACAATATACCTGAAAAATTGCCTATATTAAGAATTAGACCTGATCCTTAAGAGAGGTGATGTCATATATGTTCAAAGGTTGGGCATATTGCCAAGTATTGCAGATTTAAAGGCACAGGAACTCAAATACCAAGAGGTGCGAGTACTAGTATTGAAGGAGGGGCCCCTAGCATCCAAAGACATTTCAGCAGTCACAGAAATTTTAGAACACAAGGAAGACCAATTATATGGTATGTAATATGTTTTAGATGTTATGTTTGTTTATTAGGAATTCCTGTATACCTTTTCCCTAAAAGACTTAGATAAACTATATTTTGAACAACTTATCTCGGTGTCTCGCAACCTCCTTTAATATATTTTTCAACAGCTCCTACCACATTTTTGCCTTCACTTGGGAGGACCCCCCAGAGACCCCCGGAATCCAGTATGCATGGTGTGTCCTTCCACAAGGTTTCAAAAATAGCCCGACTTTGTTTGGGGAAGCCCTGAGTAAAATCCTGAGGTTGTGTGTTCCCAAGGTGTCCTACCAGGTTATTCAGTATGTGGATGACCTTTTGTTGTCCGCAGCTAACCAACCTGAGTGTCTCCAGGCAACTATCTATCTTCTCAATTTTCTGAGATTTGAAGGGTTTAAGGTGTCACAGGACAAGGTGCAAGTAGAGCAGGAGGAAGTTAGTTATTTGGGCTTTTTTATTTCAAAGGGTCAAAGATGGTTAATGAAGGATAGAGTGGGGACTATATGTGCACTACCTCTCCCAGACACCAAGTGTGCTTGGTGCACTTTCGTTGGCATGGCAGGATTCTGTGAAATCTGGATCCCCAATTTCTCTGTCTTAGCCCGACCCCTCTTTGATGCACTGAAGGGAGTGGGAGAAAAGGTGGAAAATACCCCTGTTATGAGATGAGCATTTGAAGAAATTAAACAAATGCTCTTGTCCGCTCCAGCCCTAGGGCTGCCAGATCCAGAGAAGCCATTTGAACTGTTTGTACATGAGCGGCAAGGTATGGCACTTGGTATCCTGACCCAACAGGTTGGCAGCTGGCGAAGGCCGGTAGCATACTTGTCTAAGTTATTGGATAATGTGACCAGAGGATGGCCGTCGTGTCTCGAGCAGTAGCGGCAGCTGTCCTCCTTGCTAAGGAGGCTCAGAAATTTTCTTTAGGTGCCCTGGTTTCTATACATGTCCTGCGGTGACTAAAGTGCTGGAGCAGAAAGGAGGCCTTTGGCTCTCGAACGGGCACATAAGTAAATACCAAGTGCAGCTCTTAGACAATCCAGATCTCCGGCTTGTTATGAGCTCCTGCCTCAAACCACCCACCCTTCTCCCTTCCCCACAGGCTGAAGGGGTGCCCATTTTACATGACTGTTTACAAACTATCGAAACCGAATACTCAAGTCAGAAAGATCTCTCTGATTCCCTTCTGCCACAACCACACATCAAATTTTTCATGGATGGGAGCAGCTTAGTACGGGACGGTATACGTAAGGCAGGTTATGCCATGGTAACTGACTCATCCGTCACTGAGGCTCAGCCTCTTCCCCCTGGAATGTCAACCCAGAAAGCAGAATTGATTGCCCTTACAAGGGCACTAGAATTGGCTCAACAAAAGAAAGTAAGCATCTATACTGATTCCCACTCTGCCCTTGGGGTGCTCCATGCTTTTGGGGGTCTCTGGAGGAACAGGGGGTACAAAACCACTGAGGGAGAAGATATTAAGCATTTGGTTGAGGTACAGTCTTTGCTTGCAGTGGTCCAACTGCCCTATAAAGTAGCAGTGATGCACGTGAAGGGACATGGCAAAGAGGAGGATTTGAGAATACGAGAGGGGAACAGACTTGTGGATGAGACTGCACGGTGAGTGGCCAAGGAGACCCAGGTAAACTATCAGGCTCTTACGGTCCTCCTGGCTCCAGCACTCCCACTGCCGAATCTACCACAGTACTCAAAGAGGGAAAGAGAGGAAGTGTTAGGAAAGAATGGGAACAGTGGGTGACGGTGGCTGGTTGTACACAGAAGATGGGAGGTTCGTACTGCCTAGACAGCTGACCCGGCATTTCATGTGGGAACTTCATAGACGTACCCACATTAGTCCTCAGGTCATGCTCGATAGTGTTCGACCCTAGCTTTATGGACATGGTCTCTCTTCCCTAGCCCAGGATGTGGCTGAGGCCTGCGAAATTTGCTGTAGAAACAATCCACACACCGGACTCCGGAGAGGCCCTATGGGAATGCAACCGAAAGGATTGTGGCCAGGGTCCCGGTGGCAAATAGATTTCACAGAAATGGGACCATACAGGGGTACAATACTGCCTTGTCTTTGTAGATACACTTACAGTTTGGCCTGAAGCCTTTCCCACTACAACAGAACAAGCGAAAGAAGTTATCCGGTTTTTGCTACATGACATCTTCCAAGGCATGGAATCCCCTGGGAGGGAATTTCATCAGATAATGGACCCCATTTTGTTGCTGAGATAGTCCAACAAGTTTCCACATATCTAAACATTGACTGGAAGCTCCACGCCGCTTACCAGCCTCAGAGCTCCGGCCAGGTGGAAAGCCTTAATCAAACCTTAAGATCACACCTTCAGAAAATGATGCAGGAGCCTGGCCTAGGGTGGGTCGATTTGTTTCCCCAAGCCCTCCTCCACATTTTGCCTCACAGAAAGCTAGCCATCAGCCCATACGAACCTATGTACGGCCATCCTTCCATTGTAGCGGCCCTCCCATCCGGGATTCCCCACTGCCTAGGAAAGGGGGGGAGGATTCACATAATTATCTCTTGGGCATGTCCCGACTTTAATAGGATAGCCACAGCCAACTGCTGGAGAAAGATCTCGTGACGTTGGATCAGCCTCTCCACTCCTTCTCCCCGGGAGACTGGATCTACACGAAATCACTGTCTGATTCACCCCTCACTGCGAAGTGGAAAGGTCCACTCCAAGTTATTCTCACTACGCCTTCGTGCGTTAAAGTTGAGGGTCACACCACTTGGATTCACTACACTCGCATCAAACATGCCTCCCCGCCTCAGGATTTAATTCTGCCTCCCCCTCTGCAGCCCTGGTGACCTCCCTGTGACTGGTGGGTGATAAAAGGTGTTGACGGCCACTGCTTCTTATTCCAGTGACAACCTTGACAATTGCCTGAAGAATAGGATTCTTTGGACTCTTTTTATCATGGTTTCCTCCCTTGCCTGCTTTCTGCTTTTTGGACATTTCCTAAGGGGGGTCGCTTTCGAGGATAATACCATGGTATGGTTACATCAAGAGGTTGTGCAGCATGCATCCCTCCTGAATTGTTGGATTTGAACATTCTTCCCTTTTCACGGCTGCCTGGGGTTGCCATCATGGCCTGTTCCTCTAGCCCTTTCCGATTGGTATAAGCATTCTATCGACACCATTGAGGTAGGCCCTTCTTATATTCCCCTGTTCTCCCTCAAAGGACCCCAACAGGTAGCCCCTATATGCTTTAATAAAAATTTAGGCTTCACACAGCCTCTCGGCACATGACGAAATTGTACTTTAACATTCCTATGGGATGGGACCACCTGGATGCTGGATGGTGACCCCATTCCATTCCTTAATCATAGCAAAAACAGCACCCGTTTCACCTTGTATACCCTTTTTCTACAATACCCTCAGGGCCTTGCAGTCCCCAAACCTCTCATTATTAATACTTTGCATGTTTTACACAATACAAAGCCACTCCATCTTGAATCCGGTTTTTGGTGGTTTTGTGGTCTCAAGGCCTTCAAGGTTTTGCCCCCCCTGACTGGGAAGGGATTTGTACCATCGGGTGGCTATGGCCGGGGGTGTGTGTGCATCCTTGTGATGTCTCTGCTATACACTACTCATCCCGAACCACCCATCGGGCCATTAGATCTATGTCTAAACCATGGAAATGGTCCATAGGCACCCTCCTTGGACGTGCCTTTCTCCCTTCACTTGGTGTAGCCCAAAACTACAAAGACATACACATGCTAGCTGATTTTGTTTACAATACCTCTGTAGCACTAGAAACCCTTGAAAACATCATGGCCAACATTCAATCCCATTTGCAATCTGAGATTATTTCTGTCAAAAACATGGTCCTCCAGCATCGTCTGGCGCTTGACATGGTGCTTTTGTAGCAGGGCAGTTTGTGTGCCTATATCAATGAGACCTGTTGTATGTTTCATGATGAACAGAAAGGTTTGATCCTCGATCATGATGACCTCGCTACTCTGGTCCGTGAACACCAGCTGGACCGCACCCGTACCTATAATGCCTTTAATGTCAAAAATTAGGAAAACTGGGACTGGAGTAAACTCACGTCCTGGCTCCCCAATTTTTCCACTTTCAAGAACATTGTTATTGGCACTGTCCTTATCATCACGGCCCTTCTTGTTGGTATACTTGCAAAACTTCTTACTGTTACTTCTTCCTTTTGTCCATCTTGCCACTGCTCCCGCCTTCAATCTGTGTCATCTCAACGTGAGGGTAGTTTAAATTCCGCCATCTTACTGCTGTCAGAATTTTAAAAGGGGGGAGTGTTAGGAGGACAGGACGAAGTTCTGATATAACATACAAAGGATACCACTCTTATGAGTATAATATAACACTCTATCTAATTCATGTATACTCAGCAATCATAGTCCTGTATTTTACTTGAGCAATCATATACTGTATTTGTACTTGAAATATAATTTCTTACTGATTTCTTACTGAATAGATGTATTTTGTATGCACACTGTATACTCTTTATGTAATTGTATCCTATATGCATTTTCTATTTTAATGTATTTTGTGTCCTCATTCTATCTCAATGTATTGGGCCTCTCTTCATACGCCTGACCTATGCAATAGTTAAGCAAGTTCCCCACCACATTCCCGCATTTCAAAGCATGTTAGCTACAATGACCTCTTAGACCCAGGCAACAGGAAGCTATCACACCACAATGAGATAACATTTAGATTTTGTTTACACAAACAAGGCAGCTTTTCTTCCTTCTCAGAACACATCAATTTAAGAGACAAACGGGCACAGATGGCTACATTGGAATATTAAGGGAGGAAGCCAGACATTTATATTTTGACACCAATAGGAGAGTTGCTGTTTCAGAAGGCCATACATTGAGGCCCAGCAAATGCAACATAAACATATCAATGAGATAAGGAGCACCAAGGAACATCCTTTCAGACATACAGGCACATTCGGGGTATAACGTGACCCTGGGTCAAGGGAACACGGGGGCACAGTATGGATATTCAGGTACAGCAAATACGCTATGCGTATGGAATATCTTTGGCCCAATGGGAAGTAGGATCCAGGTTTGAGGTCCAAAGAACCAGTAAAAATGTCCCAATTTATGGCTCTTTGTGTAAACACCTTATAAAATATATATGTATTCTTTGCTCGGGGCCTTTTTCTGCTTTTAGGACAGAAGACCCAGATGTACTTTTCTAAATAAAGAATTGACTTTGTATCAGCTGTTTGTGCATTTTAGCCTGTTGTCCTTGCCGGAGTTCTGAACGTAAAATTCAGGGCTAACAGGGCCACGTTGCCTTCCATAGAATGCACAAATGACAACCAACACAATGAAGGAAGATGTGGAGATGGGAGTCCAGTTCATCTTGAACATCATGAAGAACAACGTCCGACTCATCAAGGAGCAGGTGGAGTGCTTCGGCAATTGTCTCACCAATGGACATGCATATAGATGCATAAGGAGAAACAGGACAGATCCTGTAGACAGTTCTCTCGTGCAAGCTTCCCAGGATGCGGGTGTGTATTAGAGTTATCCTTGTCTCAAGAGTTCACTGTATGGATTGACCCTGGCGAAGTCTCGTGTGGGCTTGGTGAGAACAGCCACCCTTTCAATGTGCGTGAGGAATACAGGAATGGCAAATCGTCTCCAGAGCTGGAAATGTCAGATTACCATTCAGAGTCTCCAACTCCCTCAGAGTGCTCTTCTGAGGGCGAAGGGTGGGGAAAGCGTTTGGAGAAAATCCAGGCAATGCACAGAAGTCAACCCGGGAGAAGCAATACTGAACAGACACCACAGCATTTCTACATCCCGTCTCCTCTGTGGATTCCATGGCAACACCACAGCATTTCTACATCCCGTCTCCTCTGTGGATTCCATGGCAAC
>NW_018152507.1:0-10344 GCF_900067755.1 Pogona vitticeps
TTTATATCACAACCCTTCACGCAATGTGCTGAAATTGGCACACTTTGGTCTCTTTTCCCTCACAACAATCCTATGAGGTAGAGAGGTAGATAGAGCATGCTAAGAGAGTGTGACTAGCCCAAGGCATAAATTAAGTTTCATAGTTCCATAGGGACTAGAACCAGGATATCTCAAATCTTACCTAATTGTTCTTATTCCAGCTTTCACTTTGTTGGCAAAGCCTTATTGATCTAAAATATATTGTATACATACCACTGGGCCCCCGTGTCTAGACTCCCTGGAAAAGACCCTGATCTTGGGAAAGAGTGACAGCAAGCTGTTTCTGGTGGAAGAAGAAGAGAGACAGGCAAGGGAGGAGTTAAGGGAGTGGAGATGGGAGGATATAAAGGAGGAGAGAGAGGGGAGAAAGGGAAAGTTGACAGAAAGAAGTGTACAGACAGATGAGACAGGAGAACAGAGAGATAGAATCGCCAAACTGGTAAAAGACTTTCCTAATCTGATGACGGGAGGAGGATTATAACCAACGCCACCTGATCAAAGTCAAAAGGGGGTTGGTGAACAAAGACGAAGATGGATATGGGAAGCAACATCTCCTATACAGGGGTCGGGGAAGAAGGAGATCCTATGTGGTACCAGTCCCTTTCTCCCCAGATTGGAGGGATCCCGAGTGGTACATCCTTGTTGCGGGACAGTTTGTGTAGTCCTGAGCGCTCCGGTGCGGAAGCAAGTAACCAGCTCTATCCCTGGAGTGAAGAGAATGCAAAAGAA
Organism: Pogona vitticeps; assembly: GCF_900067755.1. Taxonomy (NCBI): domain Eukaryota; kingdom Metazoa; phylum Chordata; class Lepidosauria; order Squamata; family Agamidae; genus Pogona; species Pogona vitticeps. The sequence continues at coordinate 769 of NW_018152507.1, forward strand.
ACTAGAAATGTTGAAAATGTTAAAGTTAAGACTTATAAACTGTTGCCGGAGGTGGAAATGTTGGATCCGTTTGGTTTAGGTGTTTCTGAAGCTAAGGAAAATAAACAACCGTTGTTTGCACCCGTTGCTTCGTCTCCATCTGTTCTTCCCGCCGAAACCTCTGGCCCGCCTACCCTTTCTAAAGAACCCAATCACATTCCAGCTTGCACATTGTTGGCAAAGCCCTATTGATCTAAAATATATTGTATACATCCCACTGGGCTTGACAGTAATGTTTAGCAGTTTCCTCTGTTCAGGAGGAAATCACTGAGTTTCCCCCCTGTAATTTCCTTGAAACCTCACCAGAGACTGTGGCAACCCTACATTGTGGGGAAAGCTGGCTACCCCTGTGTCCCATCTTAGATTAAAAAGCAGGGTGGCTGAACGTTTAGGTGCTATTCGTATGAAAGAGAACTCTGCCCTGACATGCCTTTAAATTAACATACTGTATATGGAGACAGCATTGGAAGAGTCTGTTCCCCACCTACAAGTACCTCAGTACATTCAACACATGAACCAAGTCTGTACTTAATGGAGTGACCCGTCTTGACAATACAGTATTTTAAAGAGGCATACAGGAAGGGTTTCTCAGTAGCTCCTTCTCAGCCATTTCCCTGAAAGATCAATGTTTATGCCTGCACATCATCCAAAAGGGCTGTAATACATTATCTGAAGTGGCTTTTTAGTCATCAGAGCTGCCTGAGTGTTTCTTTATGCCAACAACCTTATTTCTTTTCAAATAGGTAGTCTACTCTACTGTTATTTACTTATTAGTTTGTTTCTCAATAGGTATAAACTAGTCAGTTTAGAGTCAGCCCATATTGGTTTCACACATATTCAGTTTATTCCACAGTTGTTGTTTTTTGCTAAATGCACAAGCATATGTATGATATTTCATATTCAACTTGCATTAAAATACACATTTTTGTCCAAATTTTCTCTAAAATATGGATAGTTATATGCAACAATGAGGTTTCACCACCACCATCTCTAGTCAGACCACGTCCTATTGAAATAAATGTGACAGGAGTGCTTGTATGCCAAATTGTGGCCTGAACTAGTAGATTAAATTAGAGGCTGAGAGGCTAAAGTATTGTGGTGTTTGTTGGATTCTTTTTAATATTTGGCAAAAGCCAAAGAAACAAAACAAAACAAAACAAAACAAAACAAAATGACAAAACCATGTGGCACCTTAAAAACTCACTATTATATTTTAACGTGAGCTTTCGTGGGCATGTTCACTTCATCAGTCACATGGAAACAGAACAATGTGTTGAATGAAATATCAGTTTCATGCTAAATATTGATTGGCTCTTGGATGTATGTTACATTTACATGAAAGCATCTTAAAAAGCAGAGACATCACTTTGCCGACGAAGGTCCGCATAGTCAAAGCTATGGTTTTTTCAATAGCAATGTATGGAAGTGAGAGCTGGACCATAAAGAAGGCTGACTGCCAAAGAATTGATGCTTTTGAATTGTGGTGCTGGAGGAGACTCTTGAGAGTCCCCTGGACTGCAAGGAGAACAAACCTATACATTTTGATGGAGATCAACCCTGAGTGCTCACTAGAAGGGCAGATCCTGAAGCTGAGGCTCCAATACTTTGGCCATCTCATGAGAAGGGAAGCCTCCCTGGAAAAGACCCTGATGTTGGGAAAGAGTGATGGCAAGAGGAGAAGGGGACGACAGAGGAAGAGATGGTTGGACAATGTCATCGAAGCTAACAACATAAATTTGACCCAAGTCTGGGAGGCAGTGGAAGACAGGAGGTCCTGGCGTGCTCTGGTCCATGGGTTCACAAAGAGTCGGATGTTAACGACTAAACAACAACAATTTATGGCTTCTGTTTCAATATTTGTGTACTTACCATTTTTTGTTTTTAAATACTGTATTGTGTTTTAATGATGTAAACGACCTTGGATCTTTTTTAAGGAGAAAGGTGGGGTAAAAATACTTTAAATAAGTAAATAAATATTTGAAATATTTTTGTACATACTGAAATGTGGTCCAAGGGACTGGATCACAAGTTCTAGTATGGACACCAAAAATCTAAACATATTTATATCTATTACATTCAGCAAATGGCTTGTTTAAAATATTTTTACCCTGTTTTTCTCCTTTAAAAGGGTCCAAGGCAGTTTAGATAATTAAAAACATAATATTAAAAGTGCAAAACAATAAATTAATCAAATTTTTTAAAAGTCTTGATAACACTACATTAAAAATGATAGGCAAAAGCATTACTAAAAAGACATTTAAAAGCAACAAAACACGAAAAAAGGATGGAAATTTGGGTGCAATCAACAGTGCTTTAGATTTTTTTCCATTTTTCCCTCTACCAGTACTTAACTTTACTAATTAAATTTATTTTTAAGGTAGTAGTAACTGGTGAATCTCTGTTAAGCAAACACTGAGAATAACTGATATAAATCTTGTATGTGAAAAATAGTGAAATATATTTCCAACCTATAGAAAGTGTTCAGTGTGTTTCTTACAATGTCATACTTGAAGTTAATATTTTGTATTGCCACAAAATTCTGCCTGATCAAAGCTCTCAGCGTCTTAGAAGACCTGAAAATCTACTCCAAATTCTTTTCAAATTTAAGCTATTTTTGCCTCCTTTGATTAGTTTATAGAGATGAAATTAATGATTTTTTTCTGGGATGCTTGGCATGCATCTGAAAATCTCACTGCTAGAAGAAGCCCCTTGAGGTTATGCAGGCATAACTATACAACAGGATTTTGCCCATTATGTACATTATGATTTATACATTATGTGGGAAAAATACCCTCTACCCATAAAGTACTTTCTATAGAAAGTTAAATTCCAGGCATCTTACTCAGGTAAAGAATATAGCACTCTATATCTAGCAAACACTTGAAAAGGTCACAGTGACTCAGAATTGACTTGATAGCTCCTGATGATGATGATGATGATTACCGTAAAGGTACAATATATTTCCCCATATAACTCAAATACTGTATGCGTTAAAATTTCCATTGTCCTAGACCAGATTGTCTTCTCACCCCAGTGGAAATATATTCAAACTTCAGTTTAAACTATGGACTTAAATAATAAGGAAGATTTTGGCACTGAATATATATACCTGTTGTACAGTATTGTTACTTGGAGATCTAAAAAGTATCATTCCAACAAATATGTACACTCTTCTGGGAAATGTGTTATTTAGGGTCATTGTGCCAGAATTAATCTTGTCAAAAGGAAAAAAAGAAAAGAAAAAGTATAACATCATCTTCAAAGGAAACATGGCAAGTTAAAAATAATTGTTGGCTGGTTGGGTAAACCTAGTAACATAAAGAGTGAAAATGGATTTGTTCCAACAATATTTTGACAAAGTTTCTTGTTCATCTATTCTTTAAAAAATATGCTAGTTAAGAGGGTGAATACCATTGGGGATCCTTCTTTTTTTAATCAGTTTTGTAATGCAGAGCTTGAAAAATGAAAATAGAAATGAATTCTGCATTACTCATTTCTTCTCAGTAGCTAGATTGTCATTATCACTGTTCTGATCACAGCAGTAATTTGGCAGGATAAACATGGTTTAAGACCATTGCATTGCTTTTAGCCACAAGCCAGAAAAAAAGAAACACATAAAAATACTCTGTGATTCTGTATTTTGGCCAGTTCCAATAACGTACTTTGGAAATATTTATAAAAACACAAAAGAAAAAAACACAAAATTTTATTTCCCTCACCACCTTCAATTGATGAAGAATGCTATAAAATCTGAAAAATTCTTGTCAAAATGCCACTAAAAATGCCTCAACATGACTGTTAACAAAAACTAACAAACAAAAAACCCTGGAAATGCAAATTGTTACTCCTAAAAAGTAACAATACTACTTATAACTAGTTACTTCCAGGCTGTGCTGTAACCTTTGAGAGGACAAATATCCTAAAGAAATTGCCTGCCCCTCCAGAGCAAAATTGTTCAGACTCTAAACATATAAATGCCATGCTGGGGCTTTTGGCTCTGAAATTATCCAGTTATCCCTGTAATAGGGACTAATACAACATTAATTAAAATCCATGCACAATTCAAAATCATGAAATACAGGCAAAATTAAAATCAATTAAAATGTCAAGACAATTAGACTCTTTTTGACCTGAAGCGATCAGAGCTTGAGATGTGTGCATAAGCTTTTCCTCTATTTCAGCCATCATCTAGACTAGAGGGTTGGTGTCCTCTACATGGGTGACCTCGGTGCTGTTCCAGTGCAATACATTTGGAAATGCAGGCTTGGCCGACTGCATGCCTTTGCCCAGTGGATGCCCATGGGTACTCACAATGCTTTTCCATTCTTCTGGGAGGCTCCTCCTATGTCCCTGAAACTGTGTCATCTGGTTTTCAAAATATCAAGGGGAACATGCTGTTGGGAAAATACATAACATTCTATTCTGTGCCCAGCAGATCTCAGATTCAGATCCTCCTGGCATCTCTCACTAAAAGGACGTTAGGTACTGGGGTGCAAGTTCCCTAGTACAAGACCATATGGTATGTTTGCTGTCCTTTAAAATAATAAATACATTCGAACTGGCCATACTTGATTATGCAAAGAACAGTCACACAAACAGAATTTCCAAGAAGCGTTGCTGTAGCAATGGGCAGTCTGTACAGAGCAGGTATTTTTAAAAAATTAGCATGAGGTCAGTTGTAAGATATGAGTGTGCGTGTCTACACAAACATGTATGCATAGCATATAATGTCTCAACAAAGCACAACGTAGGAAAATGTTTTGAAGTAGTCGCCATCAGAGATGGGCACAAACCACTGAAGGCGGGGTGGGGCAATGCCGCCAAGCGGACCCCTCCTGGAGATGGTGGAGTGCCAAACCATGGATCCCCTGTTAAGTTGGGAAATGAACAGTACCAAATTGTCAAACCAGCAGTCCACGCCCATCTCTAGTTGCCATATTACTCATATACTTGTGTGCATGCTTATGCAGCCACCCTCCCCTCCTTCCGATGGTGCTAACCAATCACCATTCAGTTACTCAGCTGCAAGTTACCAGAGCACTCTGGCCAGGATCATCCAGGCACCCAAAACTGTTTGTCTACAAATCTATTTGGCTTGACTTACAGAGTTTTTCAGTTACAGACTTCTCTGGCCGCAAAATTTAGGTTTGACTTGCAGACTGAGATTTGACTTACAGACCAGAAAAAAACCAAAATGGAACAAAAACGGCCTGTTATGGGATTAATCGGTTTTCAATGCACTGTAGGTCAATGGAGACTTGACTTACAGACTTTTTGACTTGAGAACCGCCTTCCAATACGGATTAAGTTCTCAAGTCAAGACCCCAGTGTATATTACATATATTACAGTATGTATAGCAGAACTAGGCAGAAATGACCTGACTTTATACATGTGGACTCCAAATGTGTGGAATTGCCACACCAACACATGCTTTCAGAAAAAAAAAATGCACCTTTCTTGTTCTTATAACTGTTTCTCTCTAGCAGTGTGGTCTGCTTTGTTTTGTGACTCCATCATTAGGCATTCAAGCAAGGCATTGTTTACATTCCAGGGGTAATCACAATTATGCATGTTTCTCCTTTTAGCGTGTTTTCAAAACCATACCATTTCCCCTACTTTAGAGAACATTCCTTCTAAAAAGGGTGTTATCTGAATGTGTGCTTTGGCTCCCTTAATCCATCATAGGATATTCTGGCTATGGCTGCTAGGGCTGAGGAAGTGCCGTCCAAAAACATCTGGAGGGCCACCGTTGTCTACTGTTGATTTACAGGCTCCAAAACGTAAAATGCTACAAGCCAAGAAAAAAAAAGCATGCAAAGTATGGAAACTGTAGATAAAGACAATTCCAGATAATCCCCCAAAGTTTGGAAAACTGTGTTTTAGAGCTGATGTTTTTACCCCTTTGTTTTGTTTTCAATCAGTTCAATCATAATGGAACTTTCAGTCTACTATCACCAGATCCACTCTTTTACCTAATTTACCCAGAGGGGTCCTAGAAAGAGCGGCCAGGGGGCCATGAAAAATGTATTCCCCATCATTCCTGACATGAAACTTGCTGTGCAAGAAGAGCTAGAGCAATCAAGAACTGCATAGACATGATATTTCTGGCAACTGCGAACCCTAAGTTAGAGCAGATCATCAGAGATTCAGAACCTGACTTCTCTTCTGTTGGGGACAAAAAGAAAAGGAAAGAAGATGGTGGCAAGAGGAATTGGAGGGCCTTAATTTTGGACAGGTTTGGGCCTAGTTTGCTCCAGATTTCAGCATTCAAAGTACTGTACCAAAAATATATATCTGGAATTTCCCTTTTTGGACACAGGACAAAAAGGAAAGAAGATGGTGGCAAGAGGAATTGGAGGGCCTTAATTTTGGACAGGTTTGGGCCTAGTTTGCTCCAGATTTCAGCATTCAAAGTACTGTACCAAAAATATATATCTGATCTGGAATTTTTTGGACACAGAGGTATTAACAAATATTTAGGAAAGTCTTCAGTTCTCCCAGAAAGCATACCTTATAGGTTGTCTGCTGTGATACATGCAACAGGATTTAAGCTGTTAAGGCATTGCTTTCTATAAAACTTGTTTACTATGGAGACATGTCAGTGTGCCTGTTAAACTAACTTTAAACAGTTGCAAGCATTAATAAAGGAGCTCTTGTTAAAGCATAGCTATGCAAACTTAGTAAGCAGAGACTCTAGAAGTAATGCGGTACTGTACTTACTAACTTTCAAATGTCTGTACTTACTGTAGACTGACGATAAATCACCAGAGTGACCTGGGAGTTGTCTTCAGAGCCTGGATCCCCAGACAGCTTCCATAACCGTTGAAGACAAGAACTGTGTGGGTCAGACAAATGCCATGGTTCCCTTCCAATGCTCCCAGGGGCACCAACTGTCTCAGGCTTACAAATCCACTTGTATTCTCTTTTCTGGGACAGTAACATGGAACTGGCTCCTACAGTATGTCATGCTGGTAACCTATGAATCAGCCTTTATGACATTCCAATTGGAGAAAAGCACTGGAATCAAAAACTTGCTCTGTGCTGTCCTCCTTCTTGAGTTACCTTTCCAACAGACTGTGGGGACAATCAGACAAGTGTACAGCTCACTATCTGGTGTGGTTTTTGGTGCAGTTCAGTTCGCCCTATTTTCTAGCAACGACATTTTTTCTTAAAGCCAGAGTGATCCATCCTGCCTCTTTTGTGAGCTCTTCCACTCCTTTCTGTTGCAGTGCTAGACTGCAGTTTATTTGGTGCAATTGGGAGTGTTACTGATTATCCCCTTCTGCAGTTTGTGTGATTGCTTTATTCAATCCCAAACAGAGCTGTGCGTGGCATTCTCATTGGTGACAACCCTGTGATGTATTGCAAAACAAAGTGTGCTGCTTATACAGTATACCACTTTATAGCGCTAAAGCACTTTCTGGGCAGTTTACAACTATGCAGGCCACACATTGCTCTCCTCCACCTCACCAAGCTGGGTACTCAGTTTACCAACTTCAGAAGGATGGAAGGCTGAGTCACGCTTGATGTGGCTACCTGAGCCCATCAGGATTAAACTCATGTTGTGAGTAGACTCTTGATTGCAGTACTGCTGCACCATGAGGTTTCACACAGTGGGTTGTGGCAATAAAAAGGGTGGTGGAAGAATGCCTCTCTTCTATTTTAAATTTCCACAACTTTATTTATTTATTTATTTATTTATTTGTTTGTTTGTTTGTTTGTTTGTTTTAATTCAACTTAGAAACTGCCCATCTAAAACGTGTCTACTCTGGGCGGTTTACACAAAAAAATAAACTATGAAAGTATAAATGTACTAAGAATAAAACCCAAATTAACAGCAGAATGCAAGATGGAAAAGAAAAGGAAAAAGGAAAGGAAAAAGAGGCTAGGTGATGGCCGTAGGGAAGGCCTGCCTGTATAGCCATGTCTTCAGATTGGTCTTAAAGGCCCTCAGCAAGGGGCCCAGGCAGATCTCTACAGGTAAATTGTTCCAGAGATGAGGGGCTACTGCCGAGAAGGCAATCTTTAGTTTTTTCAGACCTCCCCTCAGCCACCTGGCCTGACTAGAATGGGTGATATGGGCAGGACTAGGCAGAAAACATTTTTAAAAATATTCTCCTAAATGACACAGCACTGTTTCAGATATAAGGGAGTATCCATGATGTACTACAGTAGTGCTATACCACTTACTAAATTAAACAAACAGAAAAGGAAGTTGCTGCAGCCCACATAATGACAGTTGTGACAAAAGGCAGGGAAAAGGGTGGGGAAGTGTCAATAAAGAGGTGGGGTCCTTTTCCCTGAACACCAACACAACCCATCTCTTCTGCTTTCTTTGCCAATCTCCGCAGAGTGGGGCAATCGTTAAGCAAGGCACCACTGTATTTTAAATTTCCACAACTTTTTATTTATTTTATTTTATTCAACTTAGATACCGCCCATCTAGAACGTGTCTACTCTGGGCGGTTTACACAAAAAATAAACTATGAAGATATAAATGTACTAAGAATAAAACCCAAATTAACAGCAGAATCCAAGATGGAAAAGAAAAGGAAAAAGGAAAGGAAAAAGAGGCTAGGTGATGGCCGTAGGGAAGGCCTGCCTGTATAGCCATGTCTTCAGATTGGTCTTAAAGGCCCGCCCTCAGCAAAGGAGCCAGGCGGATTTCTACAGGTAAATTGTTCCAGAGATGAGGGGCCACTGCCGAGAAGGCAATTTTTAGTTTTTTTCCCTTCAGACCTCCCCTCAGCCACCTGGCCTGACTAGAACGGGTGATATGGGCAGGACTAGGCAGAAAACATTTTTTAAAAATATTCTCCTAAATGACACAGCACTGTTTCAGATATAAGGGAATATCCATTATTTACTACTGTAGTGCTATGCCATTTACTAAATTAAACAAACAAAAAAAAGGAAGTTGCTGCAGCCCGCATAATGACAGTTGTAACAAAAGGCAGGGAAAGGGGTGGGGAGTTGTCAATAAAGAGGTGGGGTCCTTTTCCCTGAACACCAACACAACCCATCTCTTCTGCTTTCTTTGCCAATCTCAGCTTTGCCTGGACAGATGTGAAAAGAGTCAAAATAGAATAATGAAGAAAAAAAATATACTTCAGTTTTGCCCCCTTTTTATTTAACAGGAGAAGGACTACAACAGCCATTCTGAACCTTTTTTTGGCCCCAGCCTCTTTAGGAACTCTTCTCAGGTTCCAGGGCCTTGTCAAACAAGGATACTCGTACAACACAAACGGAGAGCTGAGGCAGGCAGGGCAGTGCTAGCCTCAGCATGGTAGAGAAACATCTGCTTTGAAGGGAGCCAAAGGAAAGAAAGTGAGCAAAAAGGACACTGTAGGGCCCAGCTGGGTGGGGATGAAAGGGAAAGTTGTTAGCAACAGCTGCCTGGAACCCCACCCTTTGCCTCAGCAACACACAAGCATCTATAGCAAAAATGCTGCAGATCCTTTGTTGCTGAAAAGCATGAAATCAATCATGTCCCCAAGGAGCAGACCAAAAAAAAAAAAATAACAATGCTAAACCAG
>NW_018152507.1:10957-21775 GCF_900067755.1 Pogona vitticeps
CGTATTAATAGCTAACTAGGAAATCTACCCAGAAACGTAACATTAGATGTCTGTTTGTAGACAAAAACAGTAGTGAAAAAACCACACCGAACCCCCAAATGACACTTAAATTAATGACAGCAACGTGATGGATGCAGTAATGTGTATTGTGAGTGCATCTTAAGTTTCACTTGAACAGAGTATGGTTTTGCAAATTAAATGAGATGTGGCATCACAGTGTATGTTTGCAGAAGGCTTCACAACAAAAAGAAATGAAAAACTTACACTTTTCAAACATAAAGTTTGCACACTTAGAGCAAAGCATTGTGTTCTACTCCTCTTCTAAACCTTGTTCCTCCAAATCTATTCCCAAGGGTCCAGGAGACTTTAAGGGTGCAAAGAGTGAACATGAGGAGGGTGAAGTCCTGTTTTCTTCATTCCTTTGACAGAAAAGCCAGTAAGGTGGATTAACTGGAGACATGTCTGAGTGAGGCTGTTATTTAAAGACATAATAAAATATGGTGGTAGAGCTCTGTAATAAAAAACCAGAGTTTAGAGGAAAGTCCCATTTTGGTTTACAACTTCCAGAATTCTCCCTACTATTCCAAGCTATGAATACAAGGCATTCTCATACTGTGGGCAAGGAGCACTATATTTAAATGCTGCCCTTCTTACTTAATTTACTTCCTGCAACTAGAATTATTAACCTCAGCTTGCATGGTTTTAAAATGGCACAGAAGAAGAGACATTCGTTTATGAGTGAGTTGTTGCAAACTGGAACTGCAAGCATAATGAGAGGCGTCTGGTGTTGAATGTAGCCATGGTGATTCTACAATTAAAGGGAAATAGCCGCTCTGTTGTGGCTGTAAATAATATGATGCTCCAACCTATTTGGCATGCTCTATTCCAGGATTATGCCATGTTGGCTAAATTACATGGGGTTTCGGTGTGAACAAAATAGGCATTGGAGAGCGAACGCTTGGAACAGTTCCTTTTTTTGGATTATGCCATTCCTAGAATGCTCTCAGCAACATTGCCTGTGGGCATGATGCTGCCTGGAGAATTCTGGGAATTAATATCCAAAAGATGTGAACTACCCAGTCTTGCAAAGCAACCAATGGTAAGAGTAGCTTTGGAAGGGAAGGATTTGACTTCCTGACAATAGGCTGTTTGATATACAAAATAGTGGATGCCCTGTAGAGATTGGATATTTGCATCCGTCTCAGGGGAAGTGACTATGAATATCACCACTGCAGGTGGCCTGGCCCTTTGGATGCACCTCCCAGAACTGGACGGTTCACTTACTGCTCGTGGTGCACCAATTGCAGAAGTAGCCCGACTGGTACTTCCCCGCCTCCCTGCACAACTGACCGCTCAGCAGCTGATAAGGAAGACTTGTCACCCCGCCTCCCCACTGGAATGATCAACAGCACAACGAAGCACTGGCAGGGCTACTTCCACAATCGGCACAACGCGAGCGACAATGGCTGCACACGCTGTGATGCAAGCGGTAAGTGGACCAGCCGATTCTGGAGGGTGGGTGCAAAGGGCCAGGCCACATTAAAGATATCCCATCTCTAATGTGCTGTATGCTTGATGGGATCGTAACAGTGGGAATACATGGGACAAGGAATATAGGGTGCCCAGCAGTAGATTTTCGCCTATGGAGTCACCAAAGTGGTCAGGTGGACTCATCATGTTCAGGTCTGTTCTGTCAGGGCTGTTTGAGGACAGCTCCATTTCCTACGACTGTGTTGCAGTGGCTTAAAATCTGTTGTGCAACGTTACATTATACACTGAGGATGACATCATCAGTAACAGTCATGCTGCAACCGTTTCAGGGCAATAAAAAGCTTCCTTGAGCCCCTCTAGATTTTGGAGAACCCTAGGGAGCTCCTTTATTGCAGGCCCAGGAGGAAGAATGAAGGGGATCGCTAGGGAAAAATTTTATTGCCCCAAAATGGTTCTTACACAGCCATGACCAATGACTTCATCCTCTTTGTGTTATGTAGTTCTACCAACAGGGTTTCAGCCACTGAGTAAAACTAGATTAGAATCTCAGCTCCACATTTAGAAGCAAAGCAACCTTAAGTGGGGAAAAAAAATTTTTGAGAAACTGTTGGAGAATTTCTCCTTTCCCTGAAGAAATTTAGTGAAATTTATGCAAATATTTTTCCCACATATAGGGTAGAGAATTTTGAAAGGCCATTTGTGCACAGCTATAATTTAGGAAGACTCATGCTGCGACTAGACTGGTAAATACACTGGTAAATAGTACAGGATTTGCTGCAGAAGTAAAATGGATGCATTTGATTTTTAAAAAAACTGATCACATGAGGCAAAGGCCAATTTGACTGAGCCCAGCCCTTTTTGCTTCCAGTGTAGAGTTTTCTTCCTTGCCCCTGGAGATGTCTACTTTATTCAAGCTGGAGATACACAAACAGTGTTTTCCTCATGGAATCAGCTATTTCATTTTCCAAATGGATGGAGTGTGTGACTGTGGGTGGTATTATAGTGGTGTACTAAGCTTGGCATGATGTTTTAGATAGCAAGAATATTTACCCCAACCATCTTAATTCCTTGGTTTAAATAACAGACTACTAAATTTAGCATTAGACCACCTTATCCCTGCATTGATACAGTGGAGGCAAACCTTTTTCAGGTCTAGTGCCAAAATGAGGGGGTGGGGAAGAAACCAGTGGCTGCCGTGCCGCCTGGAAGACCAGAACCGGAACAGGAAGTGGCAGTTTCAGGGGGAATCATGGGAATGGACAGGAAGTTAAAGGGGGAATCATGGGGATGGACAGGAAGTTAAAGGACCCAGAACAGGAAGAGAAAGGTGGAATCCCAGCTGCAGCCACTTCAAAAGGTTTGTCGCATGCCAGAAGAAAGGGCTTCGCATGCCATAGGTTCACCATCACTGTGTAACATTAGAACAAAAAAAAAAAAATGGTATTAAATACTGTAGAAACAACTCTGATGAACTACAGCGTATTGCTATGTTTCTGCAGTATATGTTGGTACATTATGGAGATCTTTGGCAACTGTTCCTTTTCCCTAATGCTATGCAACAGTTTTAAACAGCCCACTGGGGCTTCGCATGCCATAGGTTCACCATCACTGTGTAACATTAGAACAAAAAAAAAAAAATGGTATTAAATACTGTAGAAACAACTCTGATGAACTACAGCGTATTGCTATGTTTCTGCAGTATATGTTGGTACATTATGGAGATCTTTGGCAACTGTTCCTTTTCCCTAATGCTATGCAACAGTTTTAAACAGCCCACTGGCTTTACAACGTGTAACACCAGAACAAAAACAAATAAAAAATAAAAATCAGTATTACTGTCGAAACAACTCTGATGAACTACAGCATATTGCTATGTTTCTGCAGTATATGTTTGGTACATTATGGAGAACTTTGGCAACTGTTCCTTTTCCTTAATCCTATGCAACAGTTTTAAACAGCCCACTGGCTTTACAACGAAACATAAAAGGAGAGCAGGGAAATGGCAAGAGGATGAGATCAAAGGAAGGGGGACTGTGGGCTGGGGTGTGGATCAAACCACATTGGACTTGAGGGGCCAGTGTGGAAACTGGCACTGAAATAATCCTTGGTCTCTGTGTGATCACCTAATCCAAGCAGAATCCAAACAGAAGTGTTAAATAAATTGTAACGTAAGCCACAGCAAATCTCTCCGCTTGCCAGTGTAGTTACAGCCTTATTTTGAGGTAAGTACAGTGGTGCCCCGCATAGCGAGGTTAATCCGTTCCGGATTAACCTTCGCTATGGGAAAACATTGTTCCAAATGGGCCCAAAACTCACCATTCTCCGATGTTTTCCCATGTCCCGGTGGCCATTTTGGGTGTCCCGGCGGCCATTTTTGGTGTCCTGGTGGCCATTTTGGGTGTTCCGGTGGCCATTTTGGGTGTCCCGGTGGCCATTTTTGGTGTTCCGGCGGCCATTTTGGGTGTCCGGCGGCCATTTTGGAACCGCCGAACACCTGTTCCCCTATCGTAATGCGAGCATGCCCTCGCATTAGTGATGGGGAAATCCGCATCACAATGCGGATTCATCACAAACAGAAGAATAAATTGTAACGTAAGCCACAGCAAATCTCTCCGCTTGCGAGTGTAGTTTACAGCCTTATTCTGAGGTAAGTACATGCTTAGGCAACTCCAGCAACTTTAAACTTGTATGGTAAAATATGTTAATTTCTTTCAGAAATTCCACTCATCTCCCATGAACTTCCATTTCTGGATATTAGGAAAAGTAGGTAATAATGGTTTTTTTTAATCCAAAAGTGCCAATTAATGAGACTTGCTCTCCTCCCCTCACCAACTTTCAAGCATCTGAAGGTGTTATTTTTGTTGCCATTATATGGATGAAGTTGCCTCTGACTTTTGGCAACATTATGAAACAGTGCTCTTCAAAATGTCTTATCATTAACAGACCTGCTCAGCTTTTTCAAACTCAAAACTGTAGTTCCTGTTCAGAGTCAACCCATCCCATATTTGGTTTTCCTCTCTTCCTACTGCCAACTTTTCCTAGCATTATTGTCTTTCCCAGCAGGTCTTATTTTCTCACGATATGTCCAAAGTACAACAGTCTCATTTTTTTTCTTCTAGAGAGAGTTCAGGCTTGATTTAATCTGTGGCCCACCTGGTTGTCTTCCTGGCAGTTCGGGGTATCCACAATGACCTCCTTCTACATCATATTTCAAACAGGCCATTTCTTTCCTGTTTGCTTTCGTCACTCTCCACCTTTCACATCTGTATATAGTAATCAGGAGTTAAATAGTGTGGATAATTTTGACCTTAGTTTCCAGTGACATGTCTTTACATTTGATGCTCTTTTCTATTTTTTCACTGCTGTCCTTCTGAGTCTTGGTTTTCTGATTTCTGTATTGATGTCCACATGTACAATGGTCTGTTCTGTTGTTTGAAGCACATATTAGCAATGAACAGATTGTTGGCTTCACTGAATTCTATGAATCATTCTCCTGCTTCATTTCTGACTCCTAAACCAAGTTCTCTCATAGGAGCTTTGCATTCCAGTCACCTATGAGCAGTACATCTTCTTTAGGTGTATGACCAATTTCCTCCTGAAGACCTAGATGAAAACTTTAAATTTCCTTTTCTTCAGCATTTGTAGTTGGAGTATAGACTTGAATTGTGGTTATGCTGACAATTTTTCCGAGATATCCGATTACTTTTTTTAAATCAGATCTTGCATTGTAGCCTCTAAATGTATCTTGTCTCAGTATCAGAGCAACTCAATTTCTTCCGATGTTGTCCTTTCCAGAGTAAAACACTTTGCAACTGTCTGGCTGAAAATGTCCCATCTCTGTCCACTTTACTTCACTCACACTAAACACTGCAATGTTTAAAACTCTGTTTCTTGCTTTTCAGTTTCCACTTTACCTTGGTTCATACTTATTGCATTCCATGTTCCAATTATGTGCTTTGGACTTTCCTTTCATCTCTGTGCATATTGGTCACTAAGCATTCTTTCAACTTTGATCTTGTTATTTATCAACAGCTCCATTGGTATTTGTCCTTTGGTCTTCCCCAGTGGCTGGACAGCTCCATTGGTCTTCCCCAGTGGCTGATAGAGTGCCTTTTGAATTGGGAGCCTCATCTTCCAGCACAATTTTTTGTTTCACTTTTGATTGTTTTATTAAAGTCTCCAAAGAACGAAAGTTAGCTTGAATGTCACTGACATTGTTTATGAAAGATCCTCTGACAGCATGACCTTCTATTACTGCTGTAGCTATCCTCCAGGAACTTCTGTGCTTTATCACCAATTTTTTTTTGCTGCTAATGTGACCATTAATCCTGAACAGGGTAGATGCATCTTAGTTTGATGTCTCAGCTTTGACCATCTTGGGTGACCCACCTAGGAGTCCAAACTGATAATGGAAACTAGCTTCCCGAGGACATTGTTCTCAGTTTCCCTGACACCTTCAAACCCCTCACCACATTGAACTGTGGATCCAAGAGAGGGGCGGGCATTATAACCTGGATCATAATACGGATTATTACCTAACTCACATGGGGAATTCCCTAGCGGAGGACCAAGAAAAGGAGACCAGTATGGTGCAACACAATTTTATTGAAGCCAAAATTACATGCTAGTGACTATGCTCTAAAGGCGGGCAAAAGCCCCTAACAAAGATAGCAACAGACCCTTATTCCTTAGCTTATTGGTTTCTTATGCTAAAGAGCTTGAGGGGCATCTTGAAGGGGTGTTGGATGAAGCCTGGAGAGCAGGTTTTGACCAGTTTCAGGACAGTACTAGCTACCCTTGATAAGAACATTGTATTGTCCAGGACCTGCCAAAGGCCCCTTTTTCAAGGTTACAATAAGGCCCCTCTCTCCCTACAGACTACTGAACAGTGTTAAAGAATGTCTGAAACATACACACATACATGTAGGGCATGGTGAGAGTCAAACAACGAAGGCACAATACTTTTGCAATATAAGACACTCCTGTAAGACTGGCAGTTTTCTTGGAAAATGTGTAGCAATTAATACAGTAATACAATTTAATAAATGTAGACTAACAATTCCTCCCTTTTCTTTTGTTCATCAATGTGGTCGCTTTTACGGATGGTTTAATAAACAGAACACTTAACTCATTTGATAAAAAGATGCCCTGAGTTCAGTTCTACCTGTGAGATGGTTGAGAGTAAGTCAGCGAGTACCATATACATTGAAGAACTTAATGTGGAGGATGGTTTTGGAATATATTGAATACGGAGAGGGCAGCAATAGATACACATGCAAACAAGCAATAATATATTAATGAGTAAAAGAAATCCAATAAATAGCTGATGTAACCAATTTATTTATTTATTATTTATTTATTCGATTTTTACCCCGTCTACTCGGGGTGGCTTACATAGATTAAAACACAATTGAAGTTAGGTAGCCATGATGTGAGTCAGCCCCAATCCAAGACATATAAAAAATCTGTGTTTGGAAACTTTTATGTTTCTGCTGTAGTGAGGAAACAATATGTACTATTTGACTGTGATCCAGAATGAGCCCTTATGTTTCATCATAAAATGTGCAACATGTTTGGTTTATAAAGACACAAGTGCTCCCGTAAGCCATAAGGAGCAAATCTAAGGCTAACCTGTTTTGTATTACCATATTTTTAAGTGAGTTAACTTCCTCTTCAGTACGTGACACCATGCCATTTGTGAGGTTTGCCAATTGCTCAAGGGCTACAGAAGTATTTTGAATGAAATTATTTAGGGCATGAAAGTCTTTGTCATTAGCTCCAACCCCGACTGACAGAAACATTGCTCTCCCTACTAGGTCCCATGTGGCTAAAGGCTTGTCTGTGCCGGGTTGATGGTAACTAGACTGGGTACTATTACAAATTGCTTCTGGGAATTGGGATATCTACAAAGACTGTAGATATCTTTGACCTCCTGGCCAAAGATATTTTTTTTAATTTGATTTTTATCCCGCCTATCTGGACCAACGGTCCACTCTAGGTGGCTTACAATATAAAATCAGAAAATAAAAACAGTATCAAATATATAATAATACAAAATAAAATAAAAAACAGAAGAGTAAAGGAAAATCAAGAATTGGCTGGAGGGAAGGCGTGGATAAACAGCCATGTTTTTAATTGGGTTTTAAAAATGCCCAGTGTAGGGGCCGCACGAATCTCTGGAGGGAGATTGTTCCAGAGGCGAGGAGTCACCACCGAGAAGGCCCGATTTCGTGTCTTCTCCTTCCGGGCCTCTCTCGGCGTCAGGCTCCTCAGCCTCACCTCCTGGCTCGCACGGGTGATCCGGGTAGACCTTGGTGGAAGCAGGCGGAAGCATATCTACAGTCATGGCCAAAAATATTGGCACCCTTGCAATTCTGTCAGAAAACACATGCGAGTACCAAAACATTTGCAACTGCAACAATTTTCTGAGAGAAGGGTTGTGTTTTCTGACAGAATTGCAAGGGTGCCAATATTTTTGGGTCCTTGCCATTTTATGGGGAGAACCTTAAACCCTGTGTTTCCACAGAGCCACCATAGTCTTGCTCCTAGATGAATTCCTTTGGGCTGGGATTGTAAGACCATCAGAGCAGTTTTAATCATGAGAAATGTCCAGTTTGGATTAAATTTATATTCAGGTAGAACCTCTTCAATTGGTGTCAAGAAGTGAGGTTCCAAAGAGGTGAGGATCATGTCGTTCATCACCAAATTAGAACCTGCAGCTTGAAGCACAGTAGAACTATCAGTCCAGTTACCTATGAGAGTGGTTCCCAATAGATTTTGAAAACAGAAGGCCAAATTTGGGACTAACAGGATGAGAATAGGGAGATCTGCATATCACTCTAGTTGCAGGAAACTGAGTACCAATGCATCCTTAAAATGTTCAGACATAATTCTTCTTTTTCTCTTTTTTTTAATTCAACTGGATTGAAAGGCCAGCAAAAGTGTGGCTGTAAATTAGCATGGTTAAATGGACAGTTGGTTTCATGCTGAAACAAATAGTGCTATAGCACACAACATACTTGTGGTAGATACCATAAGTGAGCTGTCTGTGAAGGTATTGAAAAGTGAAAAGATTTAATGTACGGGAGATAGCCATAAGATTTTTTTAAAGCAGCTGGAGGGAGAAGCAGACTTGCATATAGATGACTCCATTATGGTCTAAAGAACACAAAACAAAGGCTGTGGTCATACCAACGAAATGTTTTCCAGTTCTCCCCCTTTGATTTCACAATTTAAATTTGTGGTCACATGATGCATGGCCATAAGTAAATCATCTACCCAGCAAGCATGGTAACTGTGGACCATTTCTTAGTTAGCAGGGTGCTTCTACTTTTCTGTGGATCTTTTTAAAAAATGCTGTATTGCTGTGTGCATGAATGATCTCACTGCAACTTTTTTGAACTACTGTCACTCTGCATGTCCTTTTAAAATGTTTTAAAAGTTTTAAAAAATTTCTGTGGTGTTTGTGTTGATGTGTCAGTCTCAACAAGAAGCTCTAAGCACTTATTGAATTAGAAGGAAATCACTTGATAACCCAAAAGTACATTGAGATGCATATCCTGGAATAAATACCACGTGACTTCAAAGCAGGACAGAAATGCAGGCATGAAGCCTGGGTAAAATAATGTGGGTGATAGGCTGTTACCCAACCAGCAAATCCCCCCTCTCCACGTCGCTGAAATAGTCCAATGGAAAGGCAAGAGCCAATACAACTGGTTCCAGCGATGTCACAGGAGTTGCCAGAATGACACGAACTGCCTCTGGGACTCCAGCTCCGGATTTTGCCTCGAGGTTAACTCCTGAAGCCTTTTCCATCAGTGGATATAGCCACAAGGCAGTGGAGGTTTGAAATAGGAGTTTTCCTTCTCCTAGATGGGCTCCCTTCCAAGGCTGACAAGTCCCACCTACCCAGATGTCTTGTATAGCTGTGTGCTTATGACTGCAATCCTGCACACAATGCACAATGGACTAAGAGGAAGACCCACTGACTATAGTGGGACTTACATCTGAGTAATCATGCATACAATCAGGTTTCACCGTAGTTCAACCAAACACCAATTTTTGAATTCATCCACATGTATATAGGAATATTTTTCTCTAATAGGCAAGATTTTTTTGTTAACACCTTCTGTTACACTTCCAGGAGAGAAGAGGGTTGAAACAGAAGTAAGGTGAAAGATTAATTACAGTATGGGATCCTACAACTTTCTCTCTCTCATCCTAGAGTAGCTGGTATTGGCTATAGCTGGGGGCCCAACAGTGCAGACTTTGATTCTTTCCCCCCCCCAAAGTCACTATTGGGTTTACTGAAGAAAAAGATGGATTGCCGCCAATATTTCCTCTAAGGCAAGAGTCTCCAAACTACACAGCCTGCGGGCCACAGCTGGCCCGCCTTGCCTTTTTATCCGGCCCAGTCTAGTATGCTGGGGGTCTGTGGCTGCCTAGAATGGATGTAGTGACTCTAGGACCTTTTCTACCCTGCCTCCGCCTCCCTGCCTTCCCTAACAGCACCTGGCAACAGGATTGATCTCCCGCTCATCCCCTGCCCTAATGAACATGCTCTCTCTCAGCCGATCCGCCATGGGGAAATAATGAAGCTCCTGCCCTTCCCCAGGATTCTCTCTCTCTCTCTCTCTCTCTCTCTGGCTTGAAAGAACACTTCTTCTTGGGTGGTGACAGGATGGGAAAGAAACAGATCTCGAGAGGGAATTTTCTTTCTCCCTTTGACCCTCAAAAATGTGTAAAATATATGATGTGGCCCTCATACTGAAAAGTTTGGAGACCCTTGCTCTAAGAGCTCAATCAGCACTGCTCTCGGGCAGCCAGTTTGTTTACGTCCTATTGTGGACCACCCCTCCACACACACACACACACAGGGCGAGGCTCCCATGAAATGGAAATGAAAATTAGAGGGAAAGTTGATTGCCTCTGTTTGGTCTTCAACAGTTCCATGTGCAAGTATCTGTGCATGTGTATGTCCGTTATTGAAGATGTGTCAGGTCGCCTTTGTAAATGCAAGGGTCAGGAGCACATAATATCAAAAGCAGAATCTTGCCTCCTGTCCTCACATGTAGCCTTGTGCATAGACAAAAATGACAAAATCTTCAGGCCTTAACTAAGAACTTTTATCTTTATAATAAGAGCAAGGAGCTGTTAGGATTATCTGGTATTTTTACTGACAAGAATACAAGAGTTTAGCACTGACCTTGTAAATACTGAGGAGTAATCACCCTGGAAATTGATATCAGACTCAAGAAAAAAGTTAATATATATAAATATATTTCTGTTACTATTAATGTTTATTATTTAAACAGTAATAGTAATATA
>NW_018152508.1:2727-21747 GCF_900067755.1 Pogona vitticeps
CCTTCCCTGACTTGGTGTTGTGCAGTCTTTCCCAGTGTTAGAAAAATTAACATTTTGCTGCTGAAAAAAGGAGGGACAAGGGGAGAGAGAGAGTTATTTGCCTGAAAGCTTCCGATTTTTTTTTTCACACATCCACCTTTCTGGCTGACATCCACCTGCCATTTTTCATCCCTCTCTAGGTACTTTTCTGCTGTTTTAGTTTTGTTACCAGAATTCAGTCCATTTGGAATAGAAACACCTGTATTGGCTAACGCTGCCCCCCCATGATGTGCCAAATACTTGTCTGTTCAGATTTACTTCGGTAGAAGTTCTGCAGCATTAATGGATGGTGCAAGTAACATCATTTTGGACTGCTTTAATTTTGCTACCATTGGAAGGCCAGAGAGCTGGGGAAGCCACTTGAGCCTTCCTCCTCTAGTGCTGTCAGTACTGTGTTTTACAAATTTTGTAATTTTTTTTGTAAATTTACAAATTTTGTAATTTGTGTTTTACAAATTTTGGCTTCCCTTAGTAGCCAAGCCAGTAACCGGGATCATAAGTAGAGATGGGCATGAGCCACCGGTTCGTTTACTGGTCAGACAGGTGTTCAGTGGTTCCCAGCCCTGCCTACGGTAGGGAAGCTATGGTACTACCTCTGAATGGGTACCCACCAGAGGAGGTGGGACTATGAACTGCCAAACACTTGTTTAGTTGGTAAACGAACTGGCACGAACTTCCGAATTATCAGTTTGTTCCCATCTCTAATAATTGGTCCTCTGTCTCTTCCTTGGTGTCTTACCCATACTTTTTCAGAGATGAATCATGTTGCATAAATTGGGTCTTATGGGGAAGCATACATAGAATTGTGGCTTTGTAGGGACAATCTCCTGCTTCTGTAGCCAACCCAATATTTTAAGAGCCTACAGAGAGGTGCTGGGGCTTGTTTGGGGACTACTAGCATGTGGCAGTCACAACTGACTGATCACAGCTGTCCAGCTAGCCGGCCACACCGTCCCTTCCACAGCTAGAACTTATTTTGGTAAGTTTGAATTGCAAAAGGGTGGCCAACCTGTGGGCTGCATAGAGTTCCCTGCTTGATTTTGGAGCCTTCGCCACCACTGCATTCGCTGATAGTGAAACAAGGTGCATGGATAGCATGTGTCTTGTTTTAAAGAAGAATAATGTTCAGTGAAGTATGATTTTTCTTTAAAACAAGACATAGTCTAGTCACTCAACTTATTTAACATGGAAGAGACCAGACGCTGGTGGGTCTTCTCAGTAAAAAAAACCCAATAATGAGGATGTAACTCATTACTCAATTTTCCCATTTTCTTAATATGCATCGAAGGTACAAGCCGGATCTGATCTGGTCTGATGGAGAATGGGAGGCTCCGGATACTTACTGGAACTCAACTGCTTTCCTTGCCTGGCTTTACAACGACAGTCCTGTCAAGGTATCTAAACCCGCTTCAAACTGGCTGTACAGTTATTTTATTTTAAAATAAAAACACCACTGAGAATAACCAGTAAACTCAAAAGAGGCATAATCTGAAACGTGGAACAAATGGCATATTAAATGAAAAATCAGGCAGGGTTACAGAGAAAGGCATCTTGGGAAAGCTGTGTTTTTTTGGGGGGGGGCTTTGTTAAATGTTGGGAGGGAGGGGGGCCAGGCACAGCCTCATCCGGAGTTGGTTCCGGAGAGTTGGTGCCACTGCAAGGAAGGCCCTACTTCTGGCAGATGAATTTCTGGCCACCTTCAGACTGGCCACCAGGAGGAGCATGGCCTGGAAAGACCCAGGAGTGCAGGTAGGTAGCATTGGGAAAAGATGCTGCGGCAGGTAGCGGGTCCCAAACCATCAAGGGCTTCGTAGGGGATCATTACAACCTTGAATCTGACCCGAGATGTAACAGGTAGCCAGTGCAGGCGAGCCAGGACTTAGAGGTATGTTATCGAATGTGCTTGCAGCAGCCACCAGTCTGGCTGTCACATTCTAGATCTGCTGCAGTCTCTGGGGTAACAGCCTCAAGGGAAGCCCTACGTAGAGAGCATTGCAGTAGTCCATCCGGGACACGGACTGGTCCTTTATATCAGTGGTTCCCAACTGTGGGCCTCCAGATGTTCTTGGACTTCATCTCCCAGAAATCCTGGCCAGTAGAGGTGGTGGTGAAGGCTTCTGGGAGTTGTAGTCCAAGAACATCTGGAGGCCCAAGGTTGAGGACCACTGCTTTATATTGAAGCAGTCGGCTGTGTTTTGTGTGGAGCGTTTGAAGTCTAGCAGCAAAGACAGTTGCAGGATGCTCCCTGCTTCAAATCCATAATTACTGTCAGTCAGAATGCCCTTATCCCTCCCCCCCGGGGAATCTCTCTTCTCAGGACACAGTGGTGGTGAATGATCGATGGGGCATCAACTGCTCCTGCCGGCACGGAGGCTATTATAATTGTCAGGACAAATACAAGCCCGGCACTCTGCCAGACCATAAGTGGGAGATGTGCAGCTCTATCGACAGAAGTTCGTGGGGGTACCGAAGCGACATGCAGATCGATGAACTCATGGACGAGCCTGCCATCATTCAGGTAAGCCGCGCATCGGAACCGAGCAAAGACTTGCCGTTCAGCAGGGATGTTGCAGCCCACCCACTCCGCGCTCTGGCGGAGAATTGGCACCAGAGGCTTGGTTCGACCCTGGGAGGTCACCGGAGGCGGGCAGCCTGCTTGCAAAGGCCAGCAGCATGGTGGAGAAGGTGTTCCAGGTATCAGAGTTTTGTGATGATGGAAGGGCTGAGAAGCTGACAAACTGCAGTCTTCCCAGGTGCCCCAAACTCCTGAAGGTCTGAGAGTAAGCCAAGCAAAGCAGTGGCCCTTCAGCCTCTTGCTAGATCAGCTGCCGCTCCTAGGAAACACATACAGTTGTGCCCCGCTTAACGATTACCCCGTATAACGATGAATCCGCTTCACAACGATGTGTTTTGCGATCGCAAATAATGTTTTAAATGGGTTTTTTCGCTTTGCGAAGATTGGTTCCCTGCTTCGGGAACTGATTTTCGCATTACGACGATCGAAACAGCTGATCGTCGGGTTTTCAAAATGGCCGCCGGGTGCTCAAAATGGCTCCCCGCTGTGTTTTTGGACGGATTCCTCGCTCTACAGGCACAAAAAATGGCCGCCCTATGGAGGATCTTCACTGGACGGTGAGTTTTCAGCCCATTGGAACACATTGAATGGTTTTCAATGGGCTTTTAAATTTTTCTTTACGACGTTTTCGCTCTACAGTGATTTCGCTGGAACGCATTAACATTGTTAAGCGAGGCACCACTGTACAAGGTAGGCAAAGTGGTGGAGAATCGGGATATTGACAGAAGCTACAGCAGGTGGAGAATGACTGTGTCTTTCTTTAGGGTAAGCCTTAGACTTGGTAGCTCAGATATACACACTCTTCCATTTTACGATTCTCTTGTGGGAATGACTCTTCTCCCTCCTGATTTGATGTGCTTGTGTGTTTTCTCTCCTGCTGTCCAGGAATTGGTCCAAACTGTGAGTTACGGCGGGAACTATCTTCTCAACGTGGGGCCCACGAAAGAAGGGGTGATCGTTCCCATCTTTCAAGAAAGGCTTCTGGCGCTCGGGAAGTGGCTGAGCATCAATGGGGAGGCCATATATGAATCAACCCCCTGGAGAGAGCAAAAAGAGAATGCAACAGATAATACTTGGTAGAGTCAAGCTGAATCCTTCTGAATTGGGGGGCAGGTGGTTCTGAACTAGCTTCTGTATTGACTTAAGACGCCTGGTGTTACAGATTCCACAGTTAAAAAGGGCAGAGTATTGTTAATTAAATGTACAAGCATTGGCTTAGGCATTAGACCTTTGCTTATTCGGTATTCAGATGAACCCTTTCTTTCTGTCTTGTGCTATTTTTTGGATGTTTTACTTATTGACAAGACTTGAGCTAGACCACAGCATCTAAACCTTCAAGCATCTCCCCTGTTTACCATTATTTTAATCTTCCCAACTAGGCTCCCTCCTGGTGGGTCGGAGGGATTATGGTTATTGTAGTCCAGTACATTTGGAAGAGCCAGGTTGAAAAACATTTGAGTTATTTTGTTCAAAATGTGATTGTATTTTAAACTTCTTCTTGGAGGAATTTTGATATTTGATCCACCTGGGGAAGGTGGAAAATAGATGGCTTCTCCACTTTTATCTGTTGGAAAGATTTATAACTCACCTTTCCATCTAGAGTACTGTGTCCCGTTCTGGACAGCACAGTTTAAGAAGGATGCCAACAAACGGGAGCAAGTTCAAAAGAGGGCAACAAGGATGATCAAGGGATTGGAAACCAAGCCCTATGAGGAGAGACAGAAAGAATTTGGCATGCTTACCTTTGAGAAAAGAAGAATGAGGGGAAGTAGGATAGCATTCAGAGTAGGGGCAGGATCTGTTCTCAATCATCCCAGAGTGCAGGACATGTAATAAAGTTACAAGAAGCCAGATTTTGGTTGAATATCAGGAAAAAACTTCTTAGCTGTTAGAGCAGTACAACGATGGAGCTGATGACCTCGGGAGGTGGTGAGCTCTCCAACGCTGGAGGCATTCAAGAGAAAACTGAACAACCCTCTGTAAGATCTGCTTTGATTTGGATTCCTGCCTTGAGCAGGGGGTTGGAATCGATGGCCTTACAGGCCCCTCCCAACTCAATTATTCTATCATCCTATTAGTGGTTCCCTGAGAAGGCCTACCATACTATGAAGCACCTCCACCCCCTAGTCACCTATGTTGTAATAAGCTGAAACCGAAGCAAAAGACAGGGTGAGAGAAAAACCAGTTATCTTTTCCGTAATGTCACCCATAATGTTAGGGGACGATTTCACTACAAAAGAAACCGGTGGAAAGTTTCGCACGTTTCCCTGCCAAGCCTGCCCGCGTATGGCTGACGACAGCAGCTGAAGAAAAAGGGCCGATTGCAATGCAATGTTTGCTTTTTCAGGATAGATGGAAAGGTGGACTTTGAGGCTTTCATCAGCTCTGGCTGAGCGGACTGATGTGGGAGAAGACCTGTAGGCTTGTCTTTCGGCGGTGGCCAAACCCGCTGAGGCATTAGGTTATCCAAGCAGCTGCTCCATTACCTGAAAAGATGGACGGATTTGCCTCTGCTTTGGTATTTTCACATCGTGGTTCATTGCTCAAGGGTTTCCCTTATTTTTTCCCAGGTACACGTCCAGAGGGGCGGCGGTGTATGCGATTTTCCTGATCTGGCCGGAAAGCAATGTGTTGACGCTCTCGTCCCCTGTCCCGTCGTCAAGCACTCAAGTAAGCCAACGAAGCAGAAGGTTTGAAAAAAGCAGGTGACGCCGACCTCCCCACCACCACTAGCAGTTCCCAGTCGGGGAAGAGACACACAGTAAAACTACATCCACAAAGTATATTAAATAGTCATAGTAAGTCAGTGGCCAGAATCCTGGCTGAAGAAGTGCACCCTCTCCATGAAAGCTCACTTTAAAATATAACAGTGCATCTTTCAGGTGCCACTTTTTTCTTAGTTTTCTTTTCTTTTTGTCTGATACGCTAGAATCCTGCTAGTTTCACTCACTGGTATAAGCAGAGTCAGTACAGATCTCGGTACCCACTTGGCATCCGCTACTGCAGTGAAGCCCCTCCTGGCTTCTTGACCTGCTGCAGTTCGCCACCAAGACTGAGGTCGTTTGTAAAAATATAATAGGATTCTGTTGAATATGGTGACGATGTAACACACCTATCTCCAGTCTTCTGGGTGAAAACAAAACCACAGCCAGCATATAAGTATATAAAACGCAGTCATCAAAACTGAAATTGGGTTGCGTAGCTACTACACCCGTGTAACTTGACGTTACAGAAGCCGTTGCAAAATTGCACCCAGGAGAGGATTTGCCATCCGTTCAGGCCCCCTACAATGCAGGAATATATATACACAGGTACCTTAGTCAGCCATGCTAGCTTTCCAGAAGCCGGCAATCTTGAGAGTAGAACCCTCGTGTTTACACGCTTCTCCGTGAAAACGTTTGGTTTCTCCTACAGCCTCTGAATGGGGCCTGCCTTGTGCTCTGCAGTCATGACACTTCAACATTTCTGGAGCCTGGCTAAGCGGTAGACGTCCGTTCTTTGTGAAGCCCACAGTTCCGTTCCGTGCCTCTTGGTGAGCAGAGCGGAAGGGCGACTACCCTGAATTTCCAGATCTATCGAGCCTCAAACCTGGGAATCGGGGGCTTGCCAGCCCTTCATGCCTATGGATGAGAAAGCTGAATTCCCCCCTCCCATTATCTTCCTGATTGCAACAGTCTTGAAAAAAAAATAGAGAGAGGTTGGTTTTCTCAATCTTAGCATGAGTTGCTGTTGCATTAGAACCATAATAGTTTTAGCAGGGTCTTTATGACCTCCCAAATGTTCTCGGACAAGTTCAGAGACTGCCATTTTGTATACTGTGGTTGGGGTTTTTTTTCTGGAAAATCTAAACAGAAAATATTTCTGAAATTGTGATGCTCTAGGCTAGGCGGTTCTTTGATCCTAACCCTGAAGAGTCAAGACATGGTGCGTTCTTTGATAAGAGAGGGTGGTCTTATTGCCTAGCTGGGTATCTCAGAATGTCTTTCCCGTAAAGCAGAGAAGCAGCTCTTGTTTTCTCTTCCTGGTAGGTGACTATGTTGGGCTTCTCTGGACCATTGAAGTGGCAGGAATTGCCTGGCAAAGGACTGCAGGTGACCTTGCCCTCGGCCATCCCTTCTCTTCTTCCTCTGCAGCCCGGCTGGACAGTCAAGCTCACCGACATCGCTTGATCGAGCAGCTGAAGGAGAATCAAGGAACTCTTGTGCTTTTTCTTTTCCTTCTCTCGCTCTTAAGAGCTTGGTGCCACCATGATCAATGAATGGGGTTCATGATTGATGCGCCGTTAAATGAAAGGAAATTGTTGAATGTTAGCAGTCTTCCAGATGTTGCCTTTTAATCAAGATGGTCCGAAAAATCCATCCAGGGTGATTCAACTTGGCTGATACCCACATCCAAACCTTTGTTGTAACGTGTTAACCTGGTTTGCATGTAGAAGAACTGTGTCTGGAAACTTCAGAAAAACCGCTATGATGACTTCTCCTGAGCAGAATGGATCTCAATACAGAGGAGCAGAGGCAAGCAGGCCAAGCCTTCATGGGAATTTTTAAAATTTAGCATCCGAGTCCGGACACAGGGTTTTGAGGCACCAAGCGCATCTCTCTTGGGCTCCCGATGGTGATAACCTTGAAAGCTTCCTTAAAGATTTTTTTTGCTTCCGGTTAGCTGGAGAAGCCTCGCAGCCGAGCTCCCGAACCGTTAAGATCCAGTGGGTGAGGAACGCAGCTTGACCGAGAAGAGCGGGTAGCGAGCCATTAGGTACGCCAGCACCAAAGGGCAAGAGAGAGTTCAATGCCAAGTATTTTCAGCTGGTACAGAGACTTGAGGGGAACGATGCTTAGTTTTGGGGGGCAAAAGTGACATTATAATAGGAACCTGTCAGGATTACGGAAGGGATGCTTCCAGGTGAGTGAGATCCAAATAAAAAGAGAACTTCCTCAAGGATGCGGATGTGAAAATTGGATGGGAACCCTATATATTTTAAAGTATATTTTTTTAAAAATTGTTTTTCTCAGGTATTCGTATACCTTCACATTTAGTGAATTCTACCTCTGAGGGCCCTCTTGTGCTTGCGTCCTGCATTCATACCTTCCTGTTAGGCAGAGAGTATCTTGAAGAAGCACAGTCATTCATTTATCTGCCGTGTGGTGGTGTTTTGCTTAAGAGGCACCTCTCGCCCGGCCTTCTGCACGCTTCTTGGGGCTGACTGGGACACACTTTGGTGTGTGAGCTGCTTTTCTTCCTCTTCTCCGCTCGTTCATGACACACGATCTCTTCCAGACAAGCAAACTACAAAGACCAGGAAGGGGGTTTCAGGACTTGGACTCCATTCTCTGAGCTACAGCCTTGTACAAACAAATTGGACGGCTATTTCGTGCACGGTGCCTTGTTTTAAGAAGAAACGGCCATAGAGTACCTCCGTAGGAGTGGTCCAAAAAAACAAAAAGCCACATAAGCTGCAAATACATCTCTTAAGCAAGGCCTCTTTTTAGGATCCAGTTTTTCTTGAGCAGTTGTGGCGAAAGAAGAGGCTACTAGGTGTGAACCTTTTCCCTTCAGTGTCGGCCCTGCGAGGATTATCTCGCCAGTTGATTACTTAATATATATGAAGTGCGCTTATCCACACACGTCCTCCGTAGGATGAGGGAAAAGAGGGATTTAACAATGTTGCTGAGCCATCCAGTGGCACTGGAGTGTCGCGCCGCAGTGGCTCAGCCATTATGGCACAATTCCCCCCCTTTTTCTGCCTCTTCCACATCACCCAGTGGTCGCCCAAGGCAAGGAAGGAGAGATGGAGAGGAGGGATCAAAGCCACTTTTCAAAAAGGAACACACTCTATACTGTTTTGTGTGTTTGAATGTTAATCTTGTGCGTCCTTTTGTTCCAACTGATCCTGGTGTGAACCTGTTGTGGTACTGGTTCTGATAATTTTTTTTTCTGTATTTGATTTCAGATATCCCCCCCAAAAAATTTTTTTTCTAAATAAACACAGGAATCAAAAGTTTTAAAAGCTGCGTTTTTCTATAGAAAAGGCTTCGCAACACGTGAGTCCCGTAAACAAAATGGGCCGTGTCTGAGCAGGATCTGTTGTGGGAGAAAGCTACGGTATTTGTGGCAACCGGCCGACAGGAAAAAGCTAGCACACCTCTGTTGTGGGAGAAAGGCCTTTTATGCAGGGACCTCTGGCCAGAGGAAATAAGCATTTGAAGAGAGAAGTATCACACTTCAGAGCTCTCCAGCAGCTCCCACTGAACTATCAGTTACTTACTGTCCAGTTGCCTCCAACTTATGGTGACCCTATGAATGAGTAACTGTGCATGGGCTAAGTACACCAAGGGCATACATAAACCACTGGATTAAGAAGTTCCCTTTGTTGGCATTTAACTTCGGCCAAGTATGATTAAAGGGATGTGGTGGCGCTACAGGTTAAACCACAGAAGCCTCTGTGCTGCAAGGTTGTAAGACCAGCAGTTGTAAGAACGAATCCACGCAAGGGAGTGAGCACCCGTCGCTTGTCCCAGCTCCCGCCAACCTAGCAGTTCGAAAGGATGCAAATGCAAGTAGATAAATAGGGACCACCTCGGTGGGAAGGTAATGGTGTTCCGTATCTAGTCGCACTGGCCACATGACCATGGAAACTTCGAACAAAACGCTGGCTCTACGGCTTGGAAACGGGGATGAGCACCGCGCCCTAGAGTCGGACACAATTGGACTAAATGTCGAGGGGAACCTTTAAGTATGATTATCCTAATAGTAGAGATGATGAGTTGGCTAATTATCTAAGGCCATTTTCTTGAGGTGGGGTTTGAATTGAGGAAAGTACAGGTCAGAGAGAAAGGAGATTACCATGAAAAGCCAAAAGGAGATACCAGACCGAAAGTATTGCTTGTGAACAGCATCTTGACCTCTCTGTGTTTTCTGTTGGAAACTGCCTTTGCTGTTCTTTACCTGCTTGCTCAGAGGAGAGAAACAAGTACATCAAAGTTGGTGATGCCTCGACTGCTGTAACAAGATGTTGCAGTTTCTTTAAAGTCTGGCTGATGATTGTTTTATTGTAACACAGATTTAATATGCTTAAAGCTGCACAATCGCAGCTCCGTCATCTTCAAAGCCAACCTCCACCTCCAGGTGGGGCCGGCCTTCTCTGGTTGCCATTCTGCTGCTCCATGTACAGTGGTGCCTCGCTTGACGAGGATAATTCATTCCGTTGAAATCGCTGTTAAGCGAAATCCTCATCAAGCGAAATGAAAAAGCCCATTGAAACGCATCGAAAACCTTTCAATGCATTCCAATGGGCTAAATACCTCAGCGTCCAGTGAAGATCCTCCATAGGGGCGGCCATTTTCGGTGCCTGTAAAGCGACAAATCCGTCCTAAATCACAGCGGGCGGCCATTTTAGAGCCGCCAATCAGCTGTTTAAAAATCATTGTCTAGCGAAAAATCGGTTCCCGAAGCAGGGAACCGATCATCATTAAGCGATTTTTCCCCTATTAGAACATCGTTTTGCGATTGCAAAAGAGATAGCAAAAACTTCATCGTCAAGCAGTTTCGTTGTTTAACGAGGTAATCGTTAAGCGAGGCACCACTGTATCTCTCTTTTTTCTGAACCAAACCTCATCCCTTCCTTTAATGAATTTCTTAAGACTTCAAAGGGCAAAAGATCAGGGCGATGCTTGTTATTATGAAAAACATTGGTTGCAGTGGACGGCATGGTTCAGTCATTGATTGTGGTCTTGTGCAATAGCGGTGAGCACATTGGATAGTACCCAAAGCGAGACTTGACCAACTGATGTCATCAGCCTTCTCACCTAGGAATATGTGCCAAGCTCTTTCAGTCATCTCCCACTGTTGGCAAACAGCTTTTGGCATGGATCTCTTCTTGCATCACGCTGGAAGCCCCCAACGTGCCCAGCACGTGTACAACGGCAATGCTGGGCCACCGCTCTTGTAAACCTTGGAAGGAGATGAGCAGTGACACACCCCTTTGTTTCATCCTGTAGGACCAGGACAGAGACCCTTCACGGCAGCAGATTGTTGAACCACAAGGAATGCTAGCAGGTTGAGAGCCAAAACAAATAAGATTCCAGATCCAGGGTCTTCTGTTGATTTAGCAGTTTGTATAAAGCCACATGGAGCCGTGCTTCTCACCAGCTGGGGAAGCCAAGCTGCACCAGAGCTCTATACAAGCAGAATACACCAGTGTGCAAAAATGGGACCTTTACGAAGAGGAAGCCTTATGGGACAGGTATGGCAAAAAAAAAAAAAGGAACCAACTCGTGTCATCGGTCTTCTGATTTGGGGCACAATTTTAGGATTTGTTTTAAGGTGGAACAAGTCAAACATTTCTAATACCTTGCCCCAGGATTCATTTGTAATCCTATAGTTACTCGGGGAGTAAGCTGCACTGAATGCAGCAAGAGTGATGCATGTGCACGTGCAGGATCAGGCCTAAAGTTTTCTTTTGCTGGCCATTCTAACCCTGTTTGGAAGAAAAGTTGCAAGCAAAATTGGCTGCATTCCTTCTTAATGAGGGATGATGAAGGCAAAGCAATTCAGTTTGACTTACTCATGGGATTGGGAACGTGTGGGTGCCAGGTGTTAAACTACAACTCCCAGTAGTCTCAGATAGCATAGCCAGTGGTGAGGGGAGTTGCTGTCCAGCACCATTTGGACGATGTTCCCCATCTCTTGTTTTCAAGCAACTAAATAATGTTTATAATCTATACAGCCATCAATATCTAACAGTCTACAATAATGGTTCACGGCTTTGGGTCTCCAGCTGTCCTTAGACTGCAACTCCCAGAAATCCTGGCCAGCATAGCTAGTAGTGAAGGCTTCTGGGAGTTGTGGTCCAAGAACATCTGGGAATCCAATGTTAGGACCCACTGCTCTACAATGGAAACTGCTGTGCATGTTTCCTGTCCCCTGAAAAGCTGACAGTCTGCAGTCCATATAAGCCAAGCCAAAGCATAATTACTCAGAAGGAAGTCCTACTAAGTTTGATTATACTTCCTTTGTCCTACTGATGCTCAAGCTTGCAGTTGCAGACTTCATTGTGGGTGAGCTGAGAGCTGGGAAGCTAAGGATGAGTCTGAAGGCTTTGAAAATGGAGAGAAAGTGTTTTTGAAGAGATGGTATTTCATAGAATCATAGAGTTGGAAGGGGTCTCGAAGGCCATCAAGTCCAACCCCCTGCTCAAGGCAGGAGGAATCCAAATCAAAGTAGATCTGACAGAGGGTTGCTTAATTTTCTCTTGAATGCCTCCAGTGTTGGAGCGCTCACCACCTCCCGAAGTCATGGGTTCCATTGTCGTACTGCTCTAACAGTTAAGAAGTTTTTCCTGATCTTCAGTCTAAATTTGGCTTGTTGTAGCTTGAGCCCATTAATACTTGTATTTGAGCTACCCTGTCATTTCGCTCTCATCTGATAAACGGGATTGGACTTGGCTAGTACTTGGATGGAGACTACCAGGGGAATCTCCAATTAAAGGTAGAAATGAATCCTTGAAATCTTGAATAGCCACTATTTAGTCAGAGTTGGCGATACTAAACCAGATAGAACAATAGTGACCAGGTAAAGCAGTTTCCTCTGTACCTGAGATGGATTTTCAACACTTAAGGATGAACAAACAAAAGGAGGCAGACCAGTAAAGAGATAGTCATAGTCACCCATAGGAAGTCCCGCTGAATTTAACAGATCTTGCTAAAGCCCCTGCTATTATAGAGGATGAAAGTTCAGAGCTTGGTCGATTTGTAGGTGAAAAGATTATGGGGAGAGAGGGAAGGGGAATAAAGGGGAAGTGGCTGGTTTTGAGGACAGAAGTCACAGGGTAAAAGGGTAACTGGAAAGGATGGTTGCCGCCGATGGCTTTAAAGGACTCTCCTGCCCCTTGTCACTGTAGAGCAGGGGTGAGGGAACTTTTTAACCTTTTCCCCCCCCCCAAAAAAAAATTATATACACCGACATTACCCCCTTGATTTGAAAGGAAGGAAAACATACATTATTTGAATTCAAAATCTTATTGAATCTATTCAGAATTACTTTGAAAGCTTCAACTTACTGTACTTGAAAACTTCAGGTTTTGGAGAAACGATGTTGCTTCATATTGGATATGAGAGCATCAATATTGGGGCTCTGCTCATCCTCATTACCCCCAGGATTTTCATTTTTACCCCATTTGGGGTAATTTACCCCTGTTCTCTGACCACTGATGTAGAGGAAAGGTTTTATTGTGTAAAGAAGCCGTCTGAAGTTCCCTCCAGCACATTTCAAATGAATAATTTTTTTCCCCTTGTCAGCTTTCTTAACAGTTAAAAGTTAACAGAATTGATAGATACACAGGTCATCTTTTTGCCCGTTGGTGCAAACACAATGTAAGTGCAGGCATCAGATTTAATTTTGCCATCACTTCCAGAGAGGTAGCCTGTTTTAGCTGGTTGGCAGGATGGCAGGAAAAGCACGAGATAGACAGACAGACAGATAGATTTTTAGAGAGAGAGAATATATATATATTATTCTATATTTTTTTCTGGAGGAAAAGGGGAGTTTCTGTAACTTTACATCTCTACTGAAGAGTCTTCAGTAAATTTCCATTTCTTCCCTCTTTTCTCCTGAAAAAAAAATATGGAAATTTTACATCTCTAAGGGCACAGCCCTTCCCAATCCAGGTCTCTCAGGGACGAATTCTGCACATGCTCAGGGGCACCCTTTGTTCGGGACACAAAGACACCCCCCCCAAGGCCAGAGAGCCGAGAAAAGCTGCGAAGGCACAGGATTCTCCTCCCCCCGAGGATGCTTCCCCCCAAGAAGGGGCAGGAGCCTCGGGGGCTTCCCCACCACCTCTCTCAGGGAGGGAGGGGGGGACAGGCAGCCATCCTTCCCTTCCCAGCCCACGCCGTCGCCGAAGCCCCGCCCACCCCGGCGTCACGTGGCGGGGCAAAGCCCTCCAAAGTCATGTGACCCGAGCCGAAGCAGGGCCCGAGATGGTGGCGTCCAAGCGGGCGATCCCGAGGCTGGTGGTCGCCTTGCGATCCGTGAGTTGGGTGGGTGGGCGGCCCGGGAAGAGGGGGACCCCCGATGATCATCATCATCATCATCGTCGGGGGGGGAGCTGGAGGGGCCCCTAGCTTTGCGGGTGGGTGGGTTATGGTTGCAAAGCGGGGGAAGAGAGAGCTGTCTGGCTCCTGGTCGCCCATTTCCCTAAATGTGGGGTCATCATCATCATCATCTCGTAACTGCAGATCCGGAAGAGACCCTATGGATGATTGAATCCAGCCTCTGCCAAAGAGGCACAAGGGAGGAATCGAACTCCCAACCCCTGGCTCTGCAGCCGGAGCCCTAAATCAGAGGTTCCCCAACTTTTTTTTTTAACACCGTGCTCTTTATTTTTTAAATGTCCTTTTTTTACTGTATTTTTAAAATGTCCCTTGATTTCTTTGTTTGTGTTAAATGTTAATTCCGGAGCCCTAAATCAGAGGTTCCCCAACTTTTGTTTTAACACCGCGCGAAGGAGGGGGGCTGTATTTTTTAAATGTCTTTTTTTCACTATTAAAATGTCCCCTGATTTCTTTGTTTGTGTTAAATGTTAATTTTATTGTTGGAATACATTTACTTTAGTTTTAATGAATAAGGGAGCTGTGGTGGGTGTCATGGGATAAGGATATAAATAGGCAGGTAGCGGGATAAAGACACACTCAGGAGAGAACTGCCAGACACCAAACAGAACACAAGAGTACTATGTGCAAAGGTATGGCATTGATGGTTATGTATATATATATTTTCTCCTCTCTTTTCTACAGCTCAGCTCATCAGCAGCTGGTTCGCTTCCTAAACATGTGAAAATAGTTGAAGTCGGACCAAGGGATGGGCTGCAGAATGAAAAGGTAAAAAGGTGGCTGCCAGTCTGGATTTGTCTTGAGTCTGAAACCTGCAGTAAATTGGCTTTTTCTTTTCTTTTCTTTTCTTTTTTCCTGCAGTAAATTGGCTTTTTCTTTTTTTTTGTGCTTGCAAACTTCATGGTTTGACACATAACACTTTTCAAAGATTCTCCCAGCTAGACCCTCAGCTTTTCGGCCTGGGATGTGCCGGCAGGACAGACAGCTTTTAGGTATTCTACCATGTATTGAGGTTCTGTGGCTATTCCAGGATGGCCCGCTTTTTCAGCTTTTAAGATGTGGGTTCTTGCTGACACATGTCGTTGTTTTGGGGAGAAGTCCTACCGGAGGAGATGCTAGTGGTACATGTAGACTTCATGAAGACAGGCTTTTACAGATCTAATGCAAAACCAAGTAAAAATCGTAAGCACATTATGGCAGATCAGATCACCCATCTGGATAACCCAAGATCGCAGTGTCTCTGGGAAGCTCACACAGTCAACACCAGCTGCTCTTTCCCACTCTTGGTCTTTGGCATGTAGGATCCCGTGTTATTGCAGTTCTGAACTTGAAGGTAATCCTTGGGCAATCTTTCTCCTATTTGTCGAAATTCCCTTGAAAGTTGTCGAATCAGCGGGCTCCCCGCTTGGATAAAGCAGCACAGTTTTCTGACGTGTTTGCAGCCTTTTGCCCCGTGGTAACCTGGGAGGGAGAACACGAAGAAACTCTGTAAATATACAGAAGGACAGCTCGTTTGTTTGAAGAGTGACTCACGGCCAAGTCTGTTTTGCGCTGGCAGGTTGCAAAAGAGGAACTCTGTGCTTTAGTCTGGGTTGCAAAACTCGCGGTGGTACAAAGGCAGCTGCATCATCCTACCTGTGCCCTGCCCGTTTGTTTATTTGTTGGTGTGAATAGCCTGCCCTGTCTTGATGGCCCAGAGTCCGTTATGATATAAAAGTGAAAGTGTGTGAAGGGTGATAACAATGTCTTTTTTCTTTTCCTTTGTGTTCTAAGAGTGTGGAAAGATCTCATGGATCCCTGTTCCCTTCTTTCTGATAAGAGAGTCTCTCCTTGCCTTGTTGCACAGGTGGTCCCCAGATGTTCCTGGACTACAACTCCCAGAAATCCTGGCCAGCACAGCTGTTGGTGAAAGTTTCTGGGAGTTATAGTTCAAGACCATCTGGGGACCCCACGTTGGGAACAACTGCTTGTTACATGACCTCCTTGGTTGTGGTGTTCCTGCATCCACTTCCGTACTTCTTCCTTCTTCCGAACAGGTCTGGTTGAATGTCCGGAGCAGAATGAGCATCACTGAATTGCAGCCCAATGAGATTTCTCTCCTTTTCTCTCTGTAGAACCTCGTCCCCACCCAGGTGAAGATCGACTTAATTAACATGCTCTCAGAAACGGGTCTTTCCGTCATAGAAGCAACGAGTTTTGTGTCAGCAAAATGGGTCCCGCAGGTCAGTGAGAGATGTCGAACTGGAATGTTCCTTCTCTTTTTCCTTTATTCTTCATCATTGCTCAATTCAGAATCAGGAGACACGTGGAATCCAGTCTCTGCAGGGGATCGGTTCCAACCCCCTTCCTTGCAGATGTCCAGAAATGTGAAAGTATTGGACACTACACACTGCATGATCTCTGGCTCCCCCTAGTAAATACATCCTGGAAATATATATAAATAGGTTTTTCTGGGGTTTTTAATTTAGTATTTCCAGGCAGTGGATAATTGAATCAGTGGATACTGATCTCATAAATAGCAAGAGGGGCTACTGTGTAGGCAAAATCAAACACCAATTAAAATGTCAAGCCAATCCAGCCATTTTTGACACCAGAAGCAGTCAGTCTGAGTCATAAATAGCAAGGGCGGCTACTGTGTAGGCAAAAATCAAACACCAATTAAAATGTTGAGCCCATTCAGCAATTTTTGACACCAGAAGCAGTCAGTCTGAGATGTGCACAGAAGCATTCCCTCAACTTCAGCCATCATCCAGGGGTTTGGTGTCTATCAATTGGATGGATTTGGCGCTGTTCTGGCACAGCGCCTCAAGTGAAATATTTGCCAGCTCAATGCCCGCGGGACACCCAAATGTACTCACAATGCTTTGTCACTCTTTGGGGATGCTCCTTCTATGCCCCCCTCCAGAATGCTGCCAATATGAGAAACACTTCTGAAAACTAGCAGATAGAATACATTTGTATTTCGGGGGCCGAGGTTTGTTGTCTCTGTGTGGTTGGAGGCTTGGATAATTTTCAGGGTCTCCTGAAAGACCCCAGTAAATAGTGAAAGCAGAATGTAGATGAGGAATCTGGCTTGCGTGAAGTAAGCCTACCTCTTACATTTGAACATGTTTCACAGCGCTTCCCTTTGCCTCTGTTTTTTTCATCCTGAATGTTTCTTCTCATCTTGGATTTCCCTGGGTTTGGAAGACTAGCGTGCCTCTCGTTGACGCTCATAAAAGTTCTAACTCTTGGCCTTGTGCTTTCGACTTTGCTCTTAGATGGCTGACCACACTGAAGTCATGCAAAGCATCCGGAAGGTCCCCGGTATCAGCTATCCTGTTCTGACCCCCAACCTTAAGGGTTTTCAAGCAGCGGTAAGAGAACCTTGCAATGCAGACTCCCTGATGTCATTGCCTCAGTGCTCTGAAAGCAGAAACTGTACCTCTGACCGTAATGCCCCAGTGTGGCACTTCCTTAGTTGTTTTCCATGATTGGAGAACAGGTTAGGGTTTGTGGTTTATTCCAAGAGATGTTGTACTTCTATTTAAAGTTTGGCTAACTTCTTCTGCCTGCGACTACTTGGGTTTCATTTCTCAACTCG
This sequence comes from Pogona vitticeps, assembly GCF_900067755.1. Taxonomy (NCBI): domain Eukaryota; kingdom Metazoa; phylum Chordata; class Lepidosauria; order Squamata; family Agamidae; genus Pogona; species Pogona vitticeps. The sequence continues at coordinate 20,036 of NW_018152508.1, forward strand.
ATTCAGTTTCTTCCTGAGCTCTCGCCATCTGAGTCTGTTCTGAGAAAGTATAATACGTACGTTTTTTCTCCGTGTCTTGGCAGGTGGCGGCAGGAGCCCGGGAGGTCTCGATCTTTGGGGCGGCTTCAGAGCTTTTCACAAAGAAAAACATCAACTGCTCCATAGAGGAAAGTCTGGAAAGGTTTCGCGATGTTCTGAGCGCAGCGAAAGAAGCCAGCATCCCAGTCCGAGGGTGAGTGTCGGGAATGCAGATGGACGCAAACTGCTGATTCGGTGGTTCACGCAGGTTCATCTGACAGCCCAACTGGTGTTCCGCAATTCGGTGCCCTGCCCCGTCCAGTGGTTGCCCACTCAGAAGCCATGCCCGGAGGAGGTGGAGCAGGAAAGCCAGGGCGCCAAACACCCATTGGGCTATGGGCCAAGCCGGCACAAACAGCCCATCTCTGATTAAGAACATATTTTGACTTGGGGGGCAGTCAATTTACTTTACGTCTCCTTGAGTTTTCCGGAGAGAAGGGTGGCAGGTTTGGAAGGAAAGAGAAACTCAGTTTTGCTGGGTGTAATAAAACTTATTTGCTTCTTCTGCCGGCAGGTATGTGTCCTGTGTCCTGGGCTGCCCGTATGAAGGGAAGATTGCACCTTCGAAAGTTGCAGAGGTGAGTTGATGGATAATCAGAAGGGGATCTTGTGAGGACCCCTGTGTGCCCCTGCAGGATTATCCAGGGTGTTTATGGGAAGTGATGGGTTAAACCCCCTCATTAAAGGTCACAGATATGTGGGAAGAGCAAAAAAGAGTTTTTTCAGTGGTTTAGGTCTCTGGCTGGAAAGCCAAAGGTTGGGAGTTCAATTCCCTCATTGTGCCTCCTGGGAGAAGAGCCAGCCTGGGTAGCCTTGGGCCAGCTGCACGTTGGTCCCAGGGCACCCCTTTGATGGCACATCATGACAAAAAATGGGCTTTTGATCTCCCACCTGTCATGCAGGGGTTATAATGCTAACTTGAGAAAGAGGCTTCTTTGTAAGGATTACAAAACAGCGGTTGCAAAATGATACGGACACCGAGAGTAGTGTGGTTACTGGCATTGGAGATGTGAAGATGAACGACTGAGTGTTTCTCAACTGTGAGAAAGCTGGTCACATTTGGAAATGAATTTGTTCACCTACAAACGTGCCGTTGTCTGTGACAGGTGTCCAAGAAAATGTACGCAATGGGATGCTATGAGATTTCCCTTGGCGACACCATCGGCGTTGGAACTCCTGGTGACATGAAGGAGATGCTTTCTGCCGTCATGAAGGAGGTGCCGGTTGAAGCGCTGGCCGTCCATTGCCACGATACATACGGGCAGGCGCTTGCCAACACGCTGGTAGCCCTTCAGGTACGTTCCTTGTCAGTCAGTGTTCTGGGCTGCGCGGTTCAAAACCGAGCATGGTCATGTGAATTGGCTTAGGAATTGTTCATCTGGTCTGGTCCACATGGCAACCCCAGGCTGGTCAGTGCTGCTGGCCAGCCTCTCTTGGCGTGGGAATTATTCTCTGGTCCTTCCAAAGGGGTTCGGAGTCACTTGCAAGGTCCTCCCACAAAGATCTAGAAAAAGTAAATGTCCACAGCCTCTCTAATGTCTGCCCATGGCACAGTGGTTAAACTGCAGCGAAGACTCTGCTCACAACTTTGAGTTCGACCCCAGGCTCAGGTAGCCAGCTCGAGGTTCACTCAG
>NW_018152509.1:5795-21722 GCF_900067755.1 Pogona vitticeps
GGTAAAGCTTGTTCAAACCCCCTCTGACCCCCCCCCCAGCCTGGGATGAGGGAGAGGTCTTGTTGTGCTGGGGATCTGGCCCATCTTTTGTGATCTTGGCGTTCCTCTGAGAGAAGTCGGGGTGCTCCGTTTAACTTCTGATGAGAGAGTGTCTTGTATGAAATGAAGGTGTTAGTAAGTAAAACAGACGGGTTGAGGACGGAAGGACTCTGACTTTGAGGGGAGCAGCTTCTTATACTCCCAGTATTGACCTGAACCCTCCTGTTACTCTGGATGATTACCGGTACTTCCACTTGTTCCTGCGAAGGGGTGGATACTGTTTTAGTCCTTCACTTAATAATTTCAATCTTTCTCTGAATCTAACACTTTTTTTTTCTTATTTTATGCCTTCCAGTTTTTCTTTTCTCATTTTGTTTATTTTTCCTGTACTCTTTATCTACCTGTCTTCCCTTCTCCTTCTTTGGTGTTTCTCTTTCCTCCCTGTACTAGATTCATTTATTAATCAACTACCGGCAGCACTTTATCGCTAGCACGTTACTCTCTTTGGAGATGATTTATCTCCAGTTGTGGAGATATAACTGTATATATGATATTTTAGCAGTTATGTAAAGAGAGCCCAGGAATGCCATCTCTGTATAGCGAAGGCCAGTTTATAGTTTCCCTTCATGAACCCTGAGAAGTGTCTCCCAGGCTGAGAGGGAGGGAAGGTGCTTTTGAAGCTCACGACTCTCTTCCAGAAGGAAGACTAAGGTTTCCTGGTGGGTCTTCTCCCACACAGCACGTACTTCCCTGGCACAACTCAAGCTACCTTGACCAACAGAGTAGACCAGGGGTCTCCCACCAGCCAGGAAGGACCAATCCTTGCACTGAAGCCCATCCCCACTTCCAGGGTCCTTTGGGGTTTCCATTGCCGTCAAGAGACAAAGACTGAGCAGTGATGCCCCCCACTCCATGCTGCGTTTCTTATCGGAAATGTGTGGGAGAGGTTTCAGGAGGTCAAGATGGATGAGTGAGGGGGTCCCTGGGTTGGGGGAGAAACAGAACCACAAGAAGGTGTTGTGTGATGCTGGAAGTTAAGCTTTAATGGGAGGAAAGGAAGACGCCACTGAAGGGAGAATAGAAGGAAAAGAGAGAAGTCCCATGGAAAGCAATGACTTGGATCATTGATTTGGTGATCAGCCGATGAACAGGGAGAGTAATGAGCAAAAGGAGGGCATCTCAGACAAACACAAGAAAGAGAGGAAAAGAGAAAGGGATGGAGGAAAAAAGAGGATTTTCTTTCTCCTCAGAATTTCTTCAGATGCCTCTGCTTTCTTCTTGGTGGATTTTTTTTTTAAAAAAAGCCTTTCCTCTCAGACTCTCTGTGCAGGACGTGATGATTCCTGGAATAGGACCGGACGATTTCAGGGTGGTTCTGAGGGAAGGACAGCTGCAAAGGAACCAGGAGACCAGGCTGGTTGGAAGCGGAGGCAGAGGCATCCGTGGCTCTCAGAAAAGAGGGTTTGTGTTCATGGATACCAATATCATCCCAGCGCCAGGAAGAGGGAGCCCCCCCTGGAGCCCCCAGCGCACCAACCGCGATGGACAGCCTTCCCCTGGACATCAGCATGGGGAGATTTCTTTGTATTGTAACAGGTGCAAACATTTCTTGTATATAGTTAATGAAATCTTCAAGGCTGTTCGACATCCCGGAGCAGGGTCTGAGGGAAAAAAAGGAACAGAGAAAGGATTAAGGACTGGGAGGAAGCAAAAGAGAATATTATTGCGCACAAATAAGGTTCCCCTTCAGCCTTAGGTGGCCTCAGTAAGAGGCACTGTCTTTGGATTGCTTGGAAAAACGTAGACATTAGCATGGAGCCATTTCCTGGACGTCTAAAAGAATAACCTGCGAAGAGTGAAATTGTACGGTTAAGCAAACCTTCAAGTCTGTCTGACATGCCGGAGCAGGGTCTGAGGAAAAAGAGGAACACGTGGACGGTTTAACATTCTGAATTTTGAACCTTGAGGACAGAATTTCTTGGGAGGTAGAAGGCTGTAAAATAGAAGAGTTTGAAAAAATGGTTTAGAAATCCATATATTTTGGAAAGAGTACACCAAAAATAGGCAAAAATGTCAACTGAGGAGAAAAAAGGGGGTTTTTCAACCCATGATGGATCAGGAGGAGGCGAAGATGCTGACGGACATCTGAGGAAGACAAACAGAAACAGTCAGAGAGAGATTTCCTTTCTAAATCAGAACAAGAGGGACCTCCTTGAAACCCTTCACCTTCTGTATGAAATGATGCTTTTGAGAAATCCATTGTATCCAGAGGGACATTCTGCCTGATAAAAACTCCTACATTTCTGAATCCCTGTCACATTTTCAAATTTCAAAAATAAAATTCAGTATTTCATGTTGTTGTTCTCACATGTCATTAAGTCGCCTCTGACTCTCGGTGACACTATGAGTGAGCGATCTCCAAAATGTTTTGTCCTCAAGAGTCCTGCTCATCTCTTGGAAACCCAAATCTTTTGCTTTCTTTAGGGAGTCAATCCATCTTGTAGTTGGTCTCCCTCTTTTCCTGATGTTTTCCACCTTTTCCACCATTATTGTGTTTTTTATGATGAGGCCAAAGTAGGAGAGCCTGAGTTTCATCATTTTGCCCTCCAGTGTTCGTTCAAGCTTGACTTGATCTGGGACCCACTTGTTCATCTTTACGGCAGTCCAGGATATTCACAAAGCTTTTCTCCAGCACCATATCTCAAACAGAGTCATATTTTTTCCCGTCAGCTTTTTTTAACTGTCCAGCTTTCACACCCATACATGGTGATCAGGAATCCAAGATCACCTTGGCCTTGGTCTCCAATGACACATCCCTATACTTTTCAAATCTTTTCAAATTTCTTCATTGATGCCCTTCCCAGTCTCAATCTTCTTCGAATTTCTTGGCTACAGTCGCCCTTTGGATTGATGACTGAACCAAGATATATAAAAGGTCTAACTGGTTCAGTTTCTTCATCGTCAACGTTAAATTACTGTCGTTCTTCTGTGGTCACGATTTAGGTCTTCTTAACATCCAACTGTAGTCTTTCTTTGGCACTTTCTTCTTTCCTTTTCTCTGGAAGTCATTTTAGGACATGGCTGCTTTGTGGAAGTAAAATAGTGTCATCGCCATATTGCAAAGAAAAAAGAAATCCACATTTTTACTCATTAGCATGAGAACTTTTGGAAGGTGACTTACCAAGAGCTGAGAAGAAGCCGAGCAACAGGAGACGAAAGAAGTCCAAAGGCAATGTTGGAAAAGCCGAAGATGGGGAGAGTTTTATACGATTCGGTCTGGAACTTGAAGGGGGTGGTTCAGTTTGGCGGTACCAATCTCGTGAAGAACGTGATGAAAGTAATCACACCACATTTCTTGGATTGAGTCTACACATTCTGACACTAGCGTACTGTAGGTGGTTCCAGCAGGCTGTCTACCCTGCTCCAAATTCTCAGGTTGTGACAGGTATCTTGAGATGCCTTCAAAATATTTTATTTTTTACATGTTCCTCTTAATAGGTTTTAGGTGTTTCCTTTCTTCGTTCCAGCTTTAGAAGGATCATCTTCACCATCTTAGTGAGCAGGTTGTGGTGAATTGTCTCCCCAAGCGAGACTCAGGCATCCCACCAAAGTTACCGCAATGTCCTTCTGACAGGAACGGAAGAGGGACAGGTAGGGAGAGAAAATCCCCACCAGGTAACTGATGGATTTCCTGTATTATTTAAAACTTTCAGATGGCTCTAATGTATTGTTTCAGAAGCATGGTTGATTAAAGGGAAGATACCAACTCACTGGGAAGGAACACCAAGAACAGCCAAGATGGGCAAGATCCAGGATAGAGCTGAGCTCCCATCCAAGGAAGCGTCTCAGTTCAGATCACACTGGTGTCAGATGAGAAATGCTACAATTGCAGCCCCCACCACTTCCCCTTCTGGGGAGCACGGCAAGGTAGAGTTGGTGGATCCGGCCCAGTCCATCCTTCGAGCTGCTGGCAGAATGAAGGCGTGTGTTTTTATCCCTTCTGGCCCTTTCTCCTGCTGTGCCTAAAAAAAGAGCAAGGACCTTCCGGGGGGGGGGCTGTTTCCTGGGCCCGGCCCAGCCCATTTCAGCGTGACCAGAAGATGAACCCAGGGGTCCCCCTCCAGCCATGGTGCCAATTCTCACCTCCATGTCCTTTTAGGTTTCCTACCCAGTCAAGAAGAGGTAGAGACTGGGGGTGGCCCCATCATGCCAAGTGCCTATTTTGGGGTCCAGTGGGAGAAATTTCACCAGGGCACAGTGGATGGTGGTGGTGGTGGTGGTGGTGGGATGTCACTATGTTAGGGAAACCAAGAACCCCAGGACGTTGCTGTGCGATGCTGCATTTTTCCTTCTGCTTTTTCTTCCAATTGCTGTTTTCAGGAAGAAGCTTCTCTGGCCTTCTTCCTTCCCATTAAAGCTTGACTCCCAGCATCGCACAACGGCCTCCTGGACTTTTGTCTCCCTGTAATGTACTAAGATACACACACAAACACCCACCCACTGTGCCCTGGTGAAGCCTCTTCCACTCCAGCTCACATAAGTACTTGTGTCACAGTGGGGATCATTGGGGGTCACACACACACATCCAGTCTTGATCTCCTGACTGCGTGGGAAGTCCTAAGGGACGTGGAGGTCCGAATTGGCTTCCCTTGGTGGCATCATGGCTGGTGGGGGACCCATGAGCTTGTCTTTTTGGTTAGACTGAAATGGCCTGGGCTTGGCCGGGCTGTTGAGGGGTGGGATACGCAGGACACAGACCCCCACCACCCTGCCCGAGTCCTCGCTCTTTCTTCCGCCACAGCTGGAGAAAGGGTCAGAAGGCATAGAAACACACGCCTTCATTCTCGCAGCAGCTTCAGCGACAGACCAGGCCTTGATCCACCAGTGACAGTCGACAAAAAGTCACTTTATGCTTTCTAGACTAAAGCAAAGCTTTAGACTATGTTGTAATGAGAAATTATAGGTTGTTCCGCACGAAATGGGTTCTTCTCAGCACTTGATTGATCGATGTGTAACGTGCTGTGGACAAGAGGCTGCCATTAGGAGAGAAGACTTAGGGACCAAATGGTTTTTTCAAGGCAACAAGATCAGAGAAGGGTGCCTTTTATCCCTTTATAGGTTCAGTCTGTAAGCAGAACGTATCATATGGAAAATCAGACTAGTTTCAGATGAAAGGGGAATTAAAATTGGGTGGAAGAAGCATATCGATGTGTAACGTGCTGTGGACAAGAGGCTGCCATTAGGAGAGAAGACTTAGGGACCAAATGGTTTTTTCAAGGCAACAAGATCAGAGAAGGGTGCCTTTTATCCCTTTATAGGTTCAGTCTGTAAGCAGAACGTATCATATGGAAAATCAGACTAGTTTCAGATGAAAGGGGAATTAAAATTGGGTGGAAGAAGCATCCATCATTCGAGATGTGCAGATCACACCGTGTTCCTGGCAAAACGCCATAATGACTTGAAAGAAGGAAGCGCCAAAGCTTCAGTGCAATTGACGAAAGCCAAACCATGACTGCAGAAGAACTACACAACTTTAAGACTGACAATGAAAAAAAAATTGAGATGGGTGAAGATTTTGCATACTAGATTCAGTCCTCAATCATAATGGGAACTGAAGCCAAGAAAACAGAACACTGAAAATCAGAAGGGCAGCAGTGAAGGGTTTAGAAAAAAATCCTTAGATGTAAGGATGTGTCACTGGACACCAAGACCAAGATCATTCACACATTTGTCTTCCTGATCACCAGGTTATGGGTGTGAAAGCTGGACAGTAAAACAAGATGACACTGGGGGGGGGGCGGAAGAGAAAGATTTATTTGAACTGTGGTGCTGGAGGAGCGCTTGGCTGATGCGCTGGACAGCCAGAAAGATGAACAAGGTCAAAGCCTGAACAATCTCTGGAGGAAAAGATGTTGAAACTGAGGCTGTCCTACTTTGGGAACCTCATGAGAAGGCAACTATGCCGAGAAAGATGGAAAACAGCAGGAAAAGAGGAAGACCAAGACCAAGATGGTTTGACTCTCTAAAGGAAGCCACAGGCGCACGATTGCAAGAGCTGGGCAGGGCTGTTGAGGACGGGACCTTTTGGAGATCGCTCATCCACAGGGTCGCTGTAGGTGGGAGGCGACTAGATGACATGTAACAACAACGTGGCCCAGGCCACCCCCAGGAGAAGCTGTGCTTCCTTGTAGACCTGTTGCGGTCGGGCTCATGGACAAAGGCAGGGTGGGAGACCACACCCTACAGGGACGGGTGAGCATCTGGCATGGATGGATCACAAAACACCTCTGTGGGATTCCTTAGAATATTAATTTCTATCCGTTGTAAAATAAAATAAAAGAGATGTTCTCCAAAGCCATAGGTTTCCTAATTTATTCGTTCTCTCAGAAATTAACAATGGTAGGACCGTTCTCCTTCATTTCCGCCCACATAAATTTATTTAATTGAACCTCAACCTGTTTAGGAAGGCATTTCTTAGAGACCCTAAATGCTCATTCATCAGAAACCAGACAAAAACCCCACTCAACTGCAGTGGCTAGATCCAGGTTGACGTTGTATAGCCAGAGTAGCTTCATCATACCTGACAATTAAACCGCTCTAAAAAGATAATCTAATGTAAATACGGATAAACCACCAGGGAAGCATAAAAGAATAAAATAAGCATTCAAATTGCAGCATTAACTTGTAGAGATTGTGAATCAGGCAGTGAGTTTTGTCTTTCCATGACTTGTTTAACGAATTTACTGGTCCTGTAGGATATCTAGTAGTCTGTGCCAGCTAGCACAAAGAAAACTGCACAGAAAGGGGAGTTGTTCTTGATCCCTGTCGTTAACGGATTAAGATATATAGATCCCTCAAATCCACATGCAGAGGGCATTCTGAGAAAAAAATGCAGCCAAAAGGTGCAACACCGAACGGTGTACTGGTCTTCCCTCCAATTTAGGAAGAGTTTCAGAAATTTCTTTGATATTTAAAAGAAAATAAAGCAATTTTTTACGCATTCTTATGGGAGATTTTGGATGGCAAGTTACCAAAAGCTGACGCAGCTGAGCAGGAAGGAAATCAGCAAACAGAAATGAAAAAGCCTGAGATGGTGAGAAATGTATATGATTAGTTCTGGCATGCCCGAGGGGTGGTTCTGGTTAGCAGGACTGATTTTGTGAAGCATAGGACAGCACTGACCCCTCCATTGCATGAGGGTTTTTTGTCTCCAGAGAGAGCGCAGGCTGGGCTTCCTCTAGGATCCACTTGCTTGTCTTTCTGGCTGTCCGTGGTATCCACAACGCTCTCCTCCAGCACCACGTTTCAAACCACTGTCAATAACACTGGCAGCGTTATTTCCCTGTCAGCTTTCTTAATGCTCCAGCTTTCAGACCTGTACCTGGTGAATTGGGAATGCAAGAGTGTGGATAATCTTGTTCTTGGTCTCCAGGGAGGTATCCTTACACTCGATGACCTTTTCTTATTCCATCATTGGAAATAGAAAGCTTGACTCAAGCATCACACAACTTGCCTCTCGTGGGTTTTCTCTCCTCCGACCCAACAAGCCCACCTTGTCCACCTTGACCTGCTGAGATCTCAACCCAGACAAGCACCCGACGTAGGGCGGTAACAGGCGATGGCTCCCCACCCCACAAATCGTCTTCCTCTTGACTGCACACAGATGGGACCAGATTGGGTGGGAATCTTGGGGGCCAGGACTGGGGTGGACTGAGGGGTGATAGAGTTGATTTGGAGGTTATCTAAAAACAGGGGGATTAGAAATGCCTCAGAAAACGTGAAGTGCTTAGGTGGGGTTTAGTGGGAGAAATTTCACCACAGAAGAGCGGGGAAATGCAGAATATTGTCTTGGAAATTTCCAAAGTTTGGCCTGTTGAAATACATCAGTTATTGCACCTAACCCTGGAATCTAGGTTTTTCCTTTCTTTTTACAACAGGGGCGGTCTTTTTACCGTCTCCCTGAATAAGAGCTTTGCTTTAAATCCACAGTTCTTCTGCATTTCAGCTTCACAGCATTTCCTACCTTTGCTATTTTAGTGTAAAACAGCTGCCTTATCAGGTTAATGGGCCTCCTCCCTGGAGGCTTCCACCGGGGTTGAATATAGGAATGTTTTAAGGAGATAAATACATTAATTAAAAATGTTTGTAGCATTTTTGATTGGTACCAAGCCAGGTCACCTATTGGGCATCTTCCCCTCCTCCTGTCAATGCCCAGGGATAGCAGCGGGCCCACCCGAGGCCTGCCCTGTTTCAACATGGAAGGAAACCCATCGGGACCAATCACGCTGGCATCGGAGGGTGCCAGTGGAGAGAGCGCGATCAGTGACAAAATCCAGTTCTTATTCATTACAGGAAACACCCAAACTGCTTTCAGAGGAACATGAAGAACAGCCAGTTAGTTTAGATATACCTTAACGAAATTGGTACTGCCAACCTGGACCACTCCCTCAGAGGGCCAAAGCGAGTCCTATAAATCTCTCCCCGTCTCAGCCATTCCCAACATCACCCCTGGACTTCCTTCGGGAAAGTTCTCACAATTAGTAGAATTCTTTCTGTTTTTCTCAGAGGCCCTGCTTGTCTAACCTCACCCTGGAAAGCCCACTTCTTGGGCTGGCAGATGACCTCCTTTTTAGCCTAATGTCCTCCGTCTGGCAGGCAAAAGATAAAAACCTTTAAAATGTCAGGCTGTTGTATATTTTATGTTATAATTTTGGATGGGAGGGGGAGAGACCTGGCTACAGAAACAGACTCCCCCCCGCACGCGCTGTCCTCCCGACAGCTGCTTTGCACACAGGCACGCGTGCCAGCATGAGCGCTCCCCCACCTCTTCACGCATGCGCCCGAGCGCCCATGCAAGGGTGTGCAGGCGCTCCTGTGCATGCCCGGAGGGGTGGGGGAGTGCTCACACCAGTGCTGGCACGCACACTCGTGCTCCCCCATGACTTCACACGTGCGCCCGAGAGTGTGTGTGCAGGGGGTGCCCTGCCCCAGCTCAGCCTGTCCACGGTCCCCAAAAAGTTGGGGACTGCTGCACTAAGAGACATTTATTGGCAGCTATTGTAATAAAATTGTATTGACTGCGGGTTTAATCCAGAACGATTCAAATGAAACAATCATTACGTCCTCCTCTGTCTCCTTTTTTGTCTTTCTATGTCCTCCTTTTGGTACCCATGTATCTGGCAACCGTACCCACTTCTCATTAAAAAGAAAGAAAAAAGCTTACACTGCCCCATCAGCTTCAAAGCTAAACAAGCCCTTCTGGTATAAACAGAGAACTAGTCAAAAAATAACCATAGCAGGTTTTTTGGAATGGAGGAGTTTTTGGAAATACTGTATGTGGTTAAGAGATGATGAAAGGACTCAAGTTCTGCATTCCCCCCCCCCGCATGGTGTCTGTTTGCGAATCGTAGTGAGCACAAGAGGGGATCCTGCAGAGTAAACCATCTTGAGTGCTGGCTTTGGTGTCATCACCACTCCGGCCGATCTTTGTGACGTAAAAGTCAGCCTCCTTTTCTTTCTGGTGGCATAAAAGTAACAGCCTTTGAGATAATCCAGACTCCAGACGTTCTGGACTGTGGGGTAGCGCATTTTCCCTGCCGATGCTCCTTCTGCAGTGCTCAGTGGTTGTTGCATTGCTGCAGTTCCTTGTACTTCTTCCGCAAGGAAGACAGGCTGCTGAGGGCGAGGGAAGGGAGGCCGAGCCAAGGAGTCAGTGCAGAGGGAACCCACTACACCCTGTTTCCTCCCACCTTCCATCGGGGGAGTCCTTCACCCGTGTGATCTAAATGTTCTCTTGTTGCCTAAAGTGTCTCCTAGGCCTGCCTCCTTTCTGTGTTTCCCTCACGCCTGGCACCTGCTTGAGGAAAGCCGAGCACACGAAGGTACAGAGGGTCCATTCCCATGCCGAGGGGACAGGGCTCCCGTTCAGCCTCAGTGGTTTGAGCAAATCCTAAGTCTGACTACAGTAGGACCCCCTTACCTACGGGATTAGTATTCACTCACTTATCCACGATCTGAAAATATTAAAAATCTTAAAAGAAAAATCTCAAATATGTGCAGTATAAAGATGAGTGGTAACATTAGCAGAACTGGCCACAAGAGGGAGACAGAGATCATGTTACGTATCGCATACGCTATTACATATACAGTAGTAGCTTTCACTACAATCATCGGCATTTTTTCAGTACTGGAGGGGGTTTTTGGTACAAAACCCCTGCAGATATGGGGTCCTATTGTACTTAAATTCAACTCCAATTTGTGCAGAGTTGAAGAGAAAAAGGGTGGCCTCCCTTTCCTTTCGTTCCTTTCCTTTTCCTTTTATCCCTTTTTTTGCTCTTTAATTCTTCTTCTTTTCTTGTTATTTTGTGCTTTTTTGCACCCCCTGATCCAAGCTCCTGTCACAACACCCTGGCCCCAAACTAGCTTACTCCCATCCCTCACAAAGATAAGGCCCTTTTATCACCCCAAATTTTCCAGTGTGGACAGGATTGTAGTCAACAAAGAAAGGGTAACATTCCTGGTGGGCCGATGGCTCCTGTCTCCCCTCTGCGTTCCTTAATATTTACTATGTCTCTTCCCCCCCCCCTCCAGATACCTCTCCAAGATGTCTCTCACGCCTGGGGGATTGATGCTCGCACTGCAGTGGTGGGATGGTTGATTTCAATAGGCTTGGTATCTCTGGCCCTGATTTAATGAGCACTGCCCTTGAAGAGTTCAAGATAGTGATCCCCTCGATCGCAAGCCTTTTTGTCTTCCCTGTTTTAACTCTCTGACATCATCTGAGGCTGAAGGTCTCCGGCAAAGAATGGTTGATTTCTAGAACATGGACTACCGCCAAGCCGCCTTTGCCAGTCTGAGTGAGTCCTGCTGTACCGCGAAATCTTCACGCTCCTGAGCAATTTCCTCCTTCTCGAACCGCTGGGGAGCTTCGTGACGTGGCTCGCCCAGGCCTGCCATTCTGCGCCCCCGGAGCTGGTCCCTGTGCTCCCCTTGACCCTGGCCGACAGGGACCACTCAGCCCCTGGGTTGGAAGGCGGCCACTTTTGTTCCCCTCCTCGCCCAAAGGGAAGCTGTCCTCCACCAGACTCACCTGGCCTCACCCTCTAACAAAAGCCACCCTCTGCAATTTCAAAAAAACAACAACACAAATATGGAGGCCGCATCCTGATGGACGTGGTTGCCTTTTTCTGGAGTCCCCCCTCCTCGTCCATTCACTTCATTCATCGAACTCCGGATCTCCCTTCTCATCGCTGGGAATTCATTGACGCAATCAGGACTCACGTACAAGAACCCTCCGCTTTTTACTCGCCCAGAACAAGGCAAAGGCGCTCAATGGAAGTCCACGAAGACCACCCGCTCTTTTCCTCCTCTCTCCCTGGCCTCTCTCTCTTCCACGTTTCCTTCCTCTTGGATCACCCTCTTCTCTCCTCCACGGGACCTCTTGTGCTTTACCCTGTTTCCTTTTTCTTGTAGAGGGAGCATCCTCTCTCTTCCGGTTTCCCAATAAAGCTTGGCTGCAGCATCACTCAATGGCTCTCTCTCTCTCTCTCTCTCTCATTGGGTCTCCTCCCCCTCTTGTCTCCCCTGCCCCAGGGGAACCCCATTCTCCCTGGACCCGAAAGGAGCCCCTAAGCTTCGGGTGGAAAGAAGGAGCGTCCCTGCCAGCAATCCGGCATCTCTTGACAAGAGCCAGAGCTTCAAAGAGACCCAGAAGTCAGAACTGGCTTCCTTGCTGACCACGGGGAGAGGGATGGGGGAAAGGTGGTTTGGGGCCAGGGTGTTGTGACAGGAGCTTGGATCAGGGGGTGCAAAAAAAGCAAAAAAGAACAAGAAAAAAAGGAAAAAGAAAAGAGAGAAATAAAGTGAGGCCACCCTTTCCCACTCTGCCACAAATTTGGGTTGAGTTTTAATACAATAGGACCCCCATACAGTATATGCAGGGGTTTAGTACTAAGGCCCCCCTCCAATACTGAAAATATGCAGATGATTGTAGTGAAAGACAGTATAATAGCGAATGCTATATGTAGCATGGTCTCTGGTACCCTCTCGTGTCCAGTTCTGGTGATGACATCATGGAAATACGATTTCTCAAGTACCAAAACTTGAGCCTGTCTTAGTCTGGATAAAGGAATGGATACCCTTAGAGAATGAAAGACTGCTCAAGTTGGAAGGACATGATCGACAGTTGGGGTGGCATGCATTTTCATGGTACAAAAAAGATAAAGACCAGAAAGGTTTTAATGCGCACACGATAAGAAGAGCCTTATTAGGAACATGGGAAAAGATCATACAGCAGATTTACCAAAACAAACAGATAAACAAACAAACAAAATACCAAGCTGTGTATCACCCATAGAGTCTCTGCCTTTACACAACCTACCCTTAAAGCAGAAGCGAAATTCTTAAGATATCAAGAGTTGTTAAAAAAGGATTGTGGTTTAAGGTCCAAAGAAGAGTTAGAAGAACCCAATGTATATGTTTTGACTGGTGCTCTTCTAGAGAGTGCAAATGGAATCTAGGTAGACAAAAGACGAAATAGAGGGCTTCGACGTAGAACCAGTGGTATTTGATAAACTTTTGTTGGGTTCGTACTGTCCTTGTTGGGTGCCCACATTGATGCAATAGAGCCAGGATTCCCAAGATCGAAAGCCCGGGTCTATGGTTTTCTGTGCCACACATCAGCTCCAAAGCCTTGGTTCCTGTCTAAGCTTAGCTGCCATCTTCACAGTTGATGGGAGAGACGTGGATGTTCTCAAGAAAAGTGTAGTGTTTCAAATTATCCCTGTTGCCGTCTGGTCAACTAAGAGCCATAAGCTTTACAAAAGACCTGTTCCTCATTTGTTTCTATGGGTCAATCTGGCTGCCTGCATTTTGTAACCCTTCTTGAGCAGGATGCATAGGTGGCTAGTGGCATTCCTACGATGAGCAATGATATGTCTGAAGTACAGTTTGTGCAGGCTCGCACAAGGACACACACACACACACATTACCCCTATGAAGGCTGGGCCCAATAGATTTTAGTTCACTACTGCAGAAACGAAGACACGGGGATGGGTGAGTTCTTCGCTCACAAACACACACCGGTCCCCAGTGTCACCAGAAAAACTTTTCACTTCTTATCACCAAAGAATCTGTAGGGCATCTGGACAATTTATCGATCAAAGAAAAATATGTAAGTATTTTAAGGCAGAAAAAAAAAGCAGTCTCCTTTCCCAGAGTAAAGCAAAGTGGAACTCTGCAAGCTCATAATAACAAAAACATTAATGTTGGGGGCAGGATATTCACAGATGTGGGTGGAAAGACAGTCTAGGCTAACAAGCGCATCACACATTTCCAAGCTGAGATCTTGCGTTGCCAACAAGTTTGAAAATGGGATCCTAGTTCAACATTCAGCCTGGAAAACAACACACTTAATAAATGAGTTTATTGTTATCAAGGATGTATAAAGACATGATTTATAAAACAAGGAAACGTGACAAAGTTTGAGCCGGCTGGGAAGTTGCGCCTTCTTTTTGGCCATCCCAGAACTGTGAGCATCCGCTGTGCTTATTCTGTGCCGAACGCACACCGCTCTGCGTAAGACCGGAGGAGATGGGGGGAAAAAATTAAAATATCAAAAGTTTGACTCTGGCTTCTGCATTCTTGCATGTTTTTAACCACCCGGTTCTAGCCTCAAAACGGGAGCCCCTTTTCTCTGCCTCGGCTGGTTAGCGATTCCCATCGCTTTCCTCTTTTCCTATCACCAAATACAGATTATATATTATGTGTTGATTTCTTTTTTCCTTCTCATTTTTACAAGTCAGGTCCACAGGCGGACGGAGGAAGAAGAGGAGAAGGGCTGCGGAGGGCCTGGCGCGTCAAAGGCCAAACTTTTAAGGTATTTTTAGCAGCCAATGGGAGCTTTTTCCGCTATGAAGGAGGCAGAGAAAACATTTGGTTGTGGTGTGGAAGAGTCCAGCCGAAGGCAGTGTAACCTTTGAGGCGGCTGCTGACAGGCAGCAACATTTCGGCGGTTGCAAAGGAGACCCGGGCCATGCTCAAACTGCCTCGAGCTTCTCCCGGGTCGTTGCTTGGGTGCGAGTTCGGATCCCCATCCTGGGAGCGTCGCCCATCCTCTGCTCTTCCCTTCAATGTCTCCTCCTTTTGCTGCTTCCAGGTAGGTTCCTTCGGTTTCAAAAAAACTCCTAAGTCCATTTGAAAAGAAGGGGGGAAAGTCAGGCGAGGCGGGAGGGAGGCCTACCTTGTCAGGACGGTGGTTCAGGGAATCTTCCTGGTGCTGAGGGGAGGTGCAGAAGCTGACCAGAGGGGCTGTGATTCCCCCAGAAACCGGTGATCAGTAATAAACCGATTGTCTGTCTATTTAGGGAAAAAAAATTCCACTTTTTCCTTTGCCTTCAGCTTTCAGGCACAGCCCTCCCTAAATTGGGAAGTTCCCCATGTGGAAAAATGGCTTGGCCGTTACCCTCCTTAATAATGATCAGAAAGTTTATTTATTGTACTCACCATAAAGTTTGTTCCCTCTCTGGTAGATGTGGAGAGGGTGGAAACAAATTGGCAGAAAGGAAGTCTTATCAGCCAGAGTAGAACCTCCAAAGTCAGGAGCAAGCTACCTCGGTCTTCTTCCAGCTCCACCCCCTTGGTGCAGCAAGGGGGGTTCTGGCATGTTCCTAATGCCACCCTGCCTTACTGGGTTGGTGTATGAATCGCAACAAGAAATTCAAAGGGGATGCTAGGAATATATAATGTTTTAATCGCTCTTGGGTGAATAATTTTTCTTTAAATTTTTTTTACGGTCAACTCTCCTTCTCATGAATTATTATGTATTAATCTGGGACGGTAAGAGGGTCAGAGGTTATTATTACTGATGCGGAGTTACTTGTCCAGGAAGCAAGGGCAAAAGATGCCTTTAAAAGGAGAGCATGGGAAGATTTCTTTTCAAACTACGACACTCAAAATCCCCCGACTACCCTGGTGACCAGCTGTGGAGACTGGGAGTTGTTGTCCAAAAAAGGAGTAACTTCTCTATTCCGTTCCTCAGAGGCAAACCATTCAGGCCCCTTAAGCAAGTTTAGTCAGCATCTGGAGAACGGATCCTGGGGAGGTCGCTTTGAACTCCCCCACGGAAAATGAGGCATCATAGAAATATTTTATTGACATGGGATGCTGTGTTTCATTAGGGACGGATTCTGAGACCCTTGGCCTGTGAGCCACAGTGGCGCGGGTTTGAATCTGGTGGAAATTCTTAGCACAGAGAGAGAGAGACAAACAAGTTCCTGCGTGATCTCATCCGCACAACAGTCTGGTGAGGTAGGCCAGCAGGCAGAGCTTCTGAAGCCAGGAGCGAAAGTCATGGCAGATGTAAGATTCAAATCAGGAACATCAGCAACATCGTTCTTGGGACTCATGAGCATTAAAGTCATATTCTTCCTCATCATCTGGGCCATTCCCAGTTCATCTGGGCCTCTTTCTCTCTCCGCACGGCCCCTTCGCCCTTCCCTTAACGTCTAAGGTTCCAAAGTCCACCAGGAAAAGCCACGGATTTAGGCACAGATTCACTCAGCTGATTCAAGTGGAACGGGAAAGAGATGAACCATGAAGAGAGAGGGTCAGATTACCTATTAAGGTAAACAAGCATTTCCTCTTCTGAGACTGTTATCCCTCCAGGCTTGCCAGTCTTTCAGTCCTACATGCCTGGAGCATCAGACATGCAAAGCTAAGCCATCCTGTCTCTCAGCTGACTAGTCACAAAACAAAATCAAGCAAATGTTTGCCAAATGCGGTTCTGCAAAATCTCATGAATGATAAGCCCACTGAAACTTGTTCTTCTTATGCGCCATCAGGTCAATTTTTTTTAACTTACGGCAGCTCGAAGCAGCAGCCACCTCCAAA